>WUQG02425959.1:0-14739 GCA_011317285.2 Androctonus mauritanicus | reverse complement strand
GTCCGATTTGCAGCCTTTTTTAAACGTTGCGTACTTTTTCGGACTTTTTTTTCATCAGTGGACTATTTCACTTTTTATCACCGGCAACAATGATAATATGGTTTTGGCCCTCGGAACTTACTGGAGTAATCAGTATGGCCCTAAGGCTGGAATGTTTGGAGACCCCTGGTTTAGACTATGCAATACATAATTATAAAGAGAGAGATAGTTGTCTGATATTTGAAATAGAGAATGTAATTATAGATGAATTTATAGAAGCAGTTTATGAAAAATTGGGGGGAAATGGTAGTAATGAATTTGTTGATATAAATCAGGAACAGCAATTAGTAGTAGCTTTTGGGAATATAACCGATAAACAAACAATAATAGGAAAAGGGTAATCTATAGAGATAGCTTATATAAACCAAAATTACCAGATAATCCTTTGGATAAAGCATCTTCCAACAGAAGTTCATAAAAAAGCAGAACATATGTTGAATCAATAGGGTCAGGTGTCTTTCTATGATGTTATGAATAGAAAATATTCTAAAATTATGACAGGAACGCAAGATATTTTAATTAGTTAAAAAAGGAATTTACCCTTTTACATTGAGAACAAGAGGTCATTTAGTGATAGTTCAGTTTTTTCAACACAAATTTGTATGTCATAGATGTTTGAAAATGAGTCACTATATTAAAGATTGTCCTGTCAAAACTTGCAGAACATGTAATGAAAAAAGACATATACAATACATACTAATTGTAAAAAGCAGAATGAAAATATTGGTGTAGTTAAGAATAGTGAAATAGTTGAAAAGGAAAGAGTAGGAACAAGCAAAGTTTAAGCTTTAGTAGAAATTTTTAGTAAAAATGAATAGATTGGGAATAAACAAATAGAGAAGAATGTAATTAAAGCAAGTGAAAAGTAACTAATAAAAGTGATAAAACAGATTAAATAGATAAATTGTTAATAATAAGAAAGAGGACAATATACTAGAGATAGAAGAAAGAGATGGAAATGTTAGTATTGAGGAAGAATTAGAGATGGAGTTTAGGAAAATTAGAAAAAGAGGTAATACGGGAAATCAATTAGAGGAAAAAAAGAAAAGGGAAAACTAAAATGTATACTCACCTTAATATACTAATGTATAATATAGATGGGTTTAAAACTAAATTTAAGCAGTTTTATATGTTGTTGTTAGTTTTGGTTGATACAAATTTTGAACATATTACAGATTTACAAATTTTACATAGAATGTTTTCTAAATACAATATTTATATAACTTAGGCACCGACATTTCATTCTGGTGTTTAGTTTTTTGTTAAAAAAGAAATTACAATTCAAATTTTTATTTCTGATTCTGAGGGACAAATGATATGCGTACTATAGAATACTAGGTATACATGTTAATCTGGGAAACAAAAATAGAAAGGATTTGTTATTAAAATTAGTTATTTATTTAAATACAGGTAGAATAGTAATTTTGGATGGTGACTTTATTGTTGTTTTTGATCAAATACATTTGAACTAAATTCTCAGGTCTGATATAATTACACAAATTTTGAAGGATATTTTGATTAAATACGATTTCATCGACATGTTTCATGAAATTAATCCTGAAGTTAGTGGATATACATTTGTGGCAAGAGGATTTGAAACAAGGTTAGAGCATATGTATGTTCAAAGAAACATAAATGTAAAAAATGAAAGAGCTGAAATTTATACTTTTAAAAGGAATGGACATGATATATCTGATCATAGGTTTTTGTTTCTAACATTTAAAATTAGGAAAAATATATGTAAAGAAAAACATTTTATTCAACTAAACAAGTGGATTTTTGAATATGAGAAAATTATCAATTATATAAATAAAAGTTTAGAACAGTTAAAAATACATATAAATTGGGGAAAATGGGAAAGAGTACAATGTGAGGGACTGTAATGATGAATTTATGATGTGTAACTGGATGAGAATCAATGACTCAAATTTACCATCTGATTGGAAGGAAACAAACTGGAGAGTTGTTGTCAGGGCCCTACCAACAAATGTCTTTTTATATAGAATAGGTATAACCAAATATGAGTTATGTAGTACTTGTAGGAAAATGGAAGATATAGAACACATTTTTTGCAATTGCATATATGTGAAATTTTAATGGAAATGGGTTGGGAGACTAATATTTTCTCTAGTAAAACAATTTATCTATCACAAAACTTTTAAAACTTGTAATTCACATATGTATAATTGGGTTTTGTCTCTTATTAAAATAAAATTACAGAATGTAAAATGCCAACAAGTGTATAATCATAAAATTAGAACACTGGGATTAAGATTAAAATAATGGAAGACATTATTCAAAAAACTAAAGTGATAGGCGATTTTTGGATACATTAGTATTTACTAAAATGTATTTTGGAACTGAATGAGTTATTTAGGAAATGAAAAATGATGTTTATTTGCGGGTAAAATGAAAATGAGTCACTTTAAAGCAAGGAATGATGTTTGATATTTTAATCTGTCTAATTTCTTTTCTTTTGCATTATGCTTATTTAGTTAGGTTTGTGTTTAAAATGTAATTGTTGAATGTTTTGTTTCGTCCTCCTGTTTCTATGGTGAAAGAAAATATCTACTTTGGTTTATGGAAGATGTAGTAGTAGGAAAATTTATTTTTTGTAGGATAATTTATTATGTGGAAGAGTTGAATTTTACTTGTTTTTAGATTTGGAAATTTGGCTGTTTATATTATGTAATAGTTGGAAACCTGAATTTTGGAATGAGCAGAACTGAATGTTAGTATTAAAAATTATTAGTAGTGGTGGAAGATGTGTTTTAAATAAAAAAAGTTTTATTCTATTTGTGAAAATCATATAAAAGAAGTTTTCGTACATTAAATTAATCGAATATTTTAAATTAAATTCTGTTCATTAACAATAAAGAAAAAGAATTATTGTGCTTACCTTTTGTAATGGTATATTTAGTTGTGATATTTACAGCGAGTTAAATTATGTTGTGACCTGAAAGGTAAAGAAAATTAATTAGGATACTTAGCTGTGTCTTTGTTTTTCAGGTTTGGAACTAGCTGTATTTCTGTATAAACATGAGTGGAGAATGAAAACCTGAGGAGAAAAAATCAAAGAATGAAAAACTAGTTTTAAAAGTTTTTATATTGTCAGGTTTAAGCTATGTAACCAGACCAGATTTTTATTGTTATAAATATTCTTTGAGTGTTATATTTATGTTATACCCTTATGTTCTTTGTATTACGACTTGTTTTCAATAAAACTTTTTGAAAATTAAAAAAAGTTCCTCTTCTTAAGAAGAGATACTAACTTTCAAAAGTTTTATTAACTCCAACAGAAAGTTACGACAGCAGAAGTGCACCACAGAAACAGCATAGGGTGATGGGCTCGCTGAGTTAGGCAACCATAAAAATGTCACAATGAAATGAAATGTATGTATAAACGTCGCTTAAATATTATATACATCAATTTGTTGCCCAAGAACCTTTGAAGAAGAAAACCATATCAGCAAATGAACAAACCACATGCAATTAATAACAGGTAAATATATAGATATTAAAAATATAAAAAAGAATTACTAATATACAGTAGACTAACATTTTTATATTTCAGGTATACTGAGAAAAAACAAAGCAAACAATGGGTATAAAGGTAAGAGATGGCCATTAATAACTTGTTGAAAAGTTGCTAGGCATATCAAATTTAAATTTGTCTTTTATATTGTGTCAAATTAACTTTGGGAAAAAACATAAGCAGGACTACTGTTAGTGATAAAATTAAAACTTTTTCATTAGGGCTATATTTCCATAGTTCTAAATGTTATCACCTTATGTCAGAATTGTTTTTTTCTCCCTTCAGAGATGGTAAGAAATATAGGACTTTAATAGTACTGGAGAAAAATCCAGGATAAATTGTCACTTCTATAGCCCAAAATTTAGACAGTGACAGTAAATTACGTTTCATTTGTTTTGATGAGTTAGGTCTTAACCATCACCTAGAGTACAAAGAATGAAAAGTTGTGGTAATTGGCTATGAGAATCTAGGTGATGAATTGTCAAATAAATTGCAGGATATGCTTTAGTATTCATGATCAGAGGTATAGCCTCTAATTGGAAAATGCCAATTGGTTATTTCTTTTCTGAAAAGGGGGTCTCTTCCAAAAAATAAAAAGATTTATTGTTTAAATGTATTGATTTAAAGCCAAAAGTTGTCATTTGTGACCAAGATGTTAATAACCAGAGTATTTATATCATTGGGGATCACAATGCATAAACCATACTTAATTTACAAAGATGAAAAACTTCATATTATGTTTGATTTACCTCACTTATGTAAGTGCATTAGAAACAGTTTTCATAAAAATGGGCTTTCTGTGGGCGAAAACAGCGTATCATGGGGTTATATACAAGTTTATGAAAAAGGTAAGGAACAACCAATTTGAGCATTGTCAAAACTGACTGACAAACACATTTAGCTTCCACCATTCTGAAAAATGATAGTTAAGTTTCGCTACTCAAGTCTTAAGCAATTCAGTAGCCAGCATTATTTGCACACACATTGCATGTGGTTCAGTTCTGCAACATGCACATCATACATCTGATTTTGTATTGAGACTGGACAAAATATTTGATAGTCTAAATAGTTCATGTTTTAAAGCTACAAATTTAAATTTGTCTGCATTTTCTAATGATAGTATTTTGTTCACAGACTATTTAAATCGATGTACTGTTAATTGTAAAAGGCAACCTCCTTCTTTAAATGACTTAAAATTGTCAGTTGCTTCAGTTTTGAATTTATGGGAAGATATAAAATCAAATTAATATATAAAAATACTAAGAACTACGAGATTGAATCAAGATGGGCTTGGAAAAACTCAATTATTAGACAAAAAAAATGGCCCTTGTCACAGTCCATCCTGCCAGCAATTTGAAAAGTCACAAAAGCACATATGTATAGACAGCTATTTAAATTATCAAATTGGTTACATGATAATGATAAAATTATTAAACATATTAAAACAAAGTCCAATGACAATGTAGTAATTGATATCCGGGTTTAAAAATACTACTGAAAACAAAATTTTAACCCTTTGATTTTGATACAATAACAGAAAATGTTTACCATTATGTGTCAGGATGGATTGTTTAAAAAAATGTACAGAAAAACACACTTGGGCTAAGTGTGAGTTTGTTAAAGTAAGTGCGGCTTTAGAAGAGCAAGTTCAGCTATTCACATACTTTAAAGAAAAAATAAAACACTTGTGGATTTTGCAAAATTGAGCGCCTAGTGATGCATTTTTTTAATTTCATAAAAACAGCGTCTTACAGATTGCTGCATGAAACTGCTATATGTAAAAAGTTGTTTGATATAATGAGTTGTGTTGAAATGCAAAATGTACCTATATGCTCCCCTTTAAAATTGAAAGACATGTTACACTATTTCATCAAAATTAGAATATTTTGGTTACTTAGGTTTGAAAACAAATCTAGCTGAACAAAATCCAAAACGGTTTGAATAATTTAAGCATTTATATGTGTTTGGCGCAGTAATTTGATGCATAAAATATGTTTGAAGTAATCAGATATGATGCATGTATTAATTTATAAACAACCTATTGGTTAAAAATTCTAAGTGTAAAGCCAATTTATGATTCTTTGTATGTTACAACTTCCTTTGTACAGTATTTATTACTGCATTCTATTCAAATTATTTTTTTACTAAAGTTGTATAATTTTCCATGTATAATTGTAGTTGGAAATTATGTAATTTTTCACGAAAAATTTATATAAAGAATTTGACGCAAATATGCATATAGATGTATAGATTTATATCTAGATGACTATTTAAGAGAACGTAAAGCACACATTTTACAGATAAAAACGGTATAAATTCGTAAAAAGCAACAGCTACAACGCCCTTGCCCCTGGAAGTCGGCTGTATTCAATGCATTAGTTTTTCCTCCATCAGTTAGAGGGCGTCTAGAAATGAGTTGCATAACAGCCTATGGGAGTTTCGCATCCGTATCTTAATCCATGGTACGATAAACCAATGAAACTAGTAGCATCTGTAAAATGCACCAATCGGTAAACAAAATTTGGTGATGTCATCAGAGGTTTAACCCGATTGGATGAATCCCCAGTCGCTGTCGCCAGCAGGAAGCAAAACCTCGTAGACCGATTATCAGCACGGCCTTTCCGTCCATCGGCTGTAGACCGTGGCAACTGTCGGTGGCAGGTCAAAACCGGCCATCTGTAGCTCTAGTTTGCGCCAATGGTCTCGAACTGGAGGCCCGCAAAGCAATTTTGAACGGCCCACGATGATGATCAGCTATTTATTTAAATACATGCTACAGTCGAAAAAATTATTGCAATTTAAACGTTAATAAAATAAACTATTTCGTAATTATAGATAAAAAATGTATTTTCATTTCATGGTAATTTTGTTTAAAACTATTCAGCCTTAGTTCCTTTAGAATCACGCATTCGGGCCGCACAACCTTTTGAGTTTTTGAGACTACTGGCCTAGCCCATCCTTATCTTGCAACTATAATCTTGACTTATAGCAATTACAAACGAAGAAAAACTTCGATAGCAGGTGTATACTGAATTATCGAAGCGTTGAAAGGACTACAAGTTCACTTAATAAATAAAATTCGACTAATTTTGGTTTTAAAAATTATCCCGCAAAAGCGGGATTTCAAAAATTGCCTATAGGCTCATTGTAATGTTCCCCTCCACGGTAATCTTTAGTAAAAGGCGAAAGATTATCACGTCTTTATGAAGGGAAACCTGAGCTCGAAGCTGCCGCCTTCTCCTCGGATGTAGTCTATCACAAAATTGCACGAAGCTTAAGGGTGTACTTCTGAACAAATTAAATCCATTTCACATTCTTACAGTAAGTTGTAATTTTTATATCATATTCCTGACAGTAAGGCTATTCACCGATGAATTTCTTAAAATTTCTCCAAACTCTATTTTTATTCTTTAGTTAAACAAAATAAACTCATAAATATCTTGAAGGATTTACAAAGCAAAATGAAAAAGCATTTTGCACTAACTTTTTCATATATTGAAGTGATATTTCGAAATACCTTCTCCCCAGCTACATTTAAATTCTTAATTTTAATCCACAAATCAATTTTTTAATTTGGTAAATTTTAATTGTCGAATAATCTTTCTATTAGATGGCAGCACGTTAAAATCGATCGTCAATTTTCTAATCAAACGATTCAATATTATACTTTTCACGTTCGAAATTTGTTTGTTTTAATCTAAATTAATCCACTGTTTTAACATTAAAATTACTATTACAAAACAATATATATTTGTATGATGAGGAAAGATCATGTGACAAATCCAACAAGCGATTACGTTCGATTATTACGTTACAGCGCCACCTGCGGATTTTGTACTTTTTAAAATATTAATAATTTAAAAATTAAATTTGTAAATAAATTTTAATTAATAGTCGCCGCCATGATGTAATAATCATGACGTAATGAACTACGACATAAAACAGTAATATGTGGCGACGTGGGCCATCGTGACAAAATATCGGGGTATTAAGAAATCGGTTGAAATACATCATACATCATCGCATATGTAATTTATTGCACTACTAACAGGTCGCATCATCTATTGCCAATGCTATAAATTACAATTTTAATTTTTATTCCTTAATTTTTAAATTAATAACGACAAAAAATTTTTGACAGAACAACCGAAATCCGAGGATTAGACATTTTTAACGATATCATGATGATAGGAATCGATACAGTGGCTCGATCGCAAAAGAAATAACCACTCATCCAGCACGCCAGTTAGCCAACCTCGATTCACTATAAACAAACAGGTGTACCTTAACTATCTGTAACAGCCTGCCTTATCGGAAACGCGATGAGGTAGGATCAAAGTATATCCGGAGAATCGAATGATCATGATAGAAATTTTGTGGGCCTATCGGAAGTTAGAGGTACAAGAGGTCAACTTTGAAAACTCCAATGAAAATGTATGCCGATTTTGGTATAATTGGATAGAACTATAACCAAAACCAACTTTGAATGTTTTTTAATATCGCTTACGAATTGTGAGATATCACGCAAAAAAGATGCTACTGTATATTTATACCGCCGATTGGGCTATTCAAGCAATAAGAAGAACCCGACAGAGTTTTCTTTCTTATTGCTTGAATAAGTGTGTACAGGTACAACTACGTGCTACCTGAGAACTGACATTAGGTAGTATGTTGTTTCACTGTTCACACTTGACACTGTACTTGGCTTGAAACAAACATTTTTCACATACAAATCAGGAGCCGGTACAATATATGCGACTCTCCCCTACTTTGAAAGTCATAACCACCCATTACCACATCTGAAGTTTTAACCAAAGGGTTTTATAAAATCCTGAAAAACTGCTGCTAATTTGTCTTCATATTAGTATGCACATGAAAGGAAATTTAAAATTTCCAATAGCTGTGTAGGAGAATGTGAAGTGTAAAGAATAAAATCAAATAAGCTTCATTGGCTTTCACTAGTTTTTCATGTGTACTATTTTTTTTTTTTCCCCCCATTTTGCAACAGAATCAGAAAATGTTATTAACGAAGATTTTTGAGGGGTCAAAGAAATTAGTTTTTTCATACATTGGAAATGTTTTTTTGGAGATTCTATCTTTTACAGGATAGAAAAACAAGGTAATGATAGATTCAACCCCGTATAAATATAAATGTACTACTAAAACTAGAATGTTACACAAATATAAAAAACAGCACTAAATTGACTAAAAAAAGAATTTTTTTTTTTAAACAACACACTGCTAATCAACAGCATTCAGCTAAAAAGTTAACTATTTAAAAATATGAACAGTTTACAACCTTCTTTAAAACGTTCACTGCATATTATTAAAGCACAGATTAAAATTTTTGACGTTTGTAAGACAGAGAGGAGATGGAATATAAAAGACAAAGCTTTTGCTTTCAACATCTGTCTGGCAAACCCTGCAACTTAGCACTGTAAGGAAATTTCTATTTTTACCATCAATTCGAACATTGCAACATTCTAATCAGAATGTCTGTGATGGCACAGGATTTTGCAATAAAATGTTTGAAATTTTCAGAAGCGTGATATTATTGGAAGATGCAGAAAAACATTGTATTTTATTTTTGGATGAAATGGCTATTACACCCTCAATTCGATATTTATCTGAACAAGATTGTATCATTGGCCATGAAGATAAAATAGCTGTTAAACCTTTGGGAAATGCTAGAATTGCAACACATACTTTAGTGTTTATGGCTCATGGATTACAAAAAAAAACTGGAATCAAATATTGGGATAATTTCTTTCCTATCACAGCATGTCTGCCTCTGCATTACTACAGTTAATAATGCAGTGCATACGAAAATTACAAGAGATAGTTTTAAATGATCTAGATGCTCTGATCTGTGATCTAGCAATTTAAAAGTATTTTCTCAATTACAGTTAACAATAAATAAAACTTATTTCCTTATTGATGGTAAACCTGTTTATTTTCTCTTTTTGATCCACTCCATTTATTGAAGGCATTAAGAAATATTAATATGAAATATAATCTGTCATTTACGGGAAAGCACAAAAAATGGAAGTACATATATGATTATTATACTATCAATGAAGACAGTCAATTTTTACAGCCACACCAAACCTTACCTCAAGTTTGTCCAGTAGGTTATGATAAAATGAAAGTAAAATATGCAGCACAGGCATTGAGTAATTCTATAGCTGCTTTTGTGTTAGTGTTAACTTGTTTCAAACCTTTTTCAACTGACAGAGTTGTAAGGTGTAAATATGGCTAATTTGGAAGATGCAGCAGTGGATAAACCTTCTTTCACATCTGACATGGTAAAGAATATAGTTGAAATTGAAATGCAGAGAACTGATTTAGTGGAAGATGAGATTGAAGAGGAAATAATAGAAATGCACAAAAGGACTATTCAAGGTAATGAAAAACCCTAAGAAGTAAGAATGCTATTGAGGTGACAAGTAATACAAATAGTTTTAATAAAAATTTAGATTATGCAGTGAACAATTATAAAGGACGAGAACATTGTTTAGTATTTCAGATTGATAAGGTCAGAATAGATGATTTTATTGAATCAGTATATGAAACATTAGGAGAAGAAAAGCCTTGAATATGTAGATGTTAATCAAAATTTAGAATTAATTGCATCGTTTAGTAACGCTAACGATAAAAAAACAGTAATAGAAAAAGGTATAATGTATAATGAGATTTTTATATAAACTGTTGTATATATAAAACATTTACAACCTGAAGTTGAACAAAAACATGCAGAGACGATTGTTGCACAGTATGGTGAGATAGTGTCTTATTTGGAAGTTACAAATAGAAAGTTCCCGAAGATTAAAACTGGAGTACAAAGAATGTTGATAAAAATGAAGAAAAACTTGCCATTTACATTAAAAATTAGGGGGCATTTAGTTGTTGTACAATATAACCAGCAAAAACATACATATAAAAAATATTCAAAAGATGATCATTATGGTAATTGTCCTTTTAATGGTTTGTAGAATATATAAAAAACAAGGTCATGTTCATTTTGACTGTAATAAAGCAGTTGAAAAAATAAAGGTATTGGCCTCAGGGGAAAAAGAAAAGGAAAATGGCGAGTATATTGCAGATAGTTATTGTGAACGGGTTGAATTGGAAATGGAGAATAGAGATGGAAAGAATGGATATGAGGTTAAGTAGGAAAATAGATTATTTTGAAAGAGGGAAAAAATTTAGATGTAGAAAATAGCAAAAGTCCAACTATTAAATTGAAAGGTGATGTAAAACTGTTAAAGAGGGATAATAATAGAAAAAAACTATATAACAGGTGAAAAAAATTTTGAAAAACAAAGGAAGAGGAGGGAAAAGGTTAATGACAGCTAATGACTTATAAATATTTAAACTTGGAATATTAATGGTTTTAAATCAATTGAAAAACAAAGTATGTAGCAAATCTTTGTTAATTGTATTTCTATAGATATATTGGTTCTTCAGGATACTAATATAGATAATATGCATGATTTAAGATAAATTAGAAGAATGATACCTATTTATAATATTTATATAACTTTTGCAAATGGTTTTCATTCTGGTTTTGATTAAGAAAAGCTTTAAAGTGCAAAACTTTATAACAGATGTTAATGGGAGGCTTGTTTATACTGATTTTGATATATTAGTAATGTATTTTTGTTTAGTTGGTGTGTATGTCTACCCAGGAATATTTGATAGGAAAAATATGTTGAATCAGTTTAATAATATTTTATTGGTATTAAAATATTTCTCTATCACAGGAGGTTTTAATGCAGATGGATACTAAGCAGATGTTACGTTCAGATACGACTAGCGAAATCCTTAAAAAATAGTGGAGAAATATAATTTCATAGACGTGTATAGAAAGTTAAAGCCTGATAATGCAGGTTATACGTTCTCAGTAAGAGGATATGAATCGTGTCTGGATAGAATGTATATACAATTATATAATAAGAACCTTGAAATTAATAAGGCAATGGTATTTAATTTGAAAAAAATAAATAAATAAAATATCTCAGATCATAGAATTTTGACAGTTGAATTGAAAATTAAAATAAAGTAAAAACTAATAGGTATATTAAATATTTTTGTAGGATATATGAAGTTTTGAATGAGAATAACATAGAAAAAATTAGTTTACTAAAAGATAATGTAAATTGGGAAAACTGGATAAAGATTAAAAACAAACTTTATCAAGATTAATTCAAAAGAAAAATTTGGGAGGGTATGTGACTGAGCAGTCGGAATTGATTGAAAGTAAGATTAGTAATTTGATACACGAAGAAGTCTGTAAATCGTATATAAAGTAAATTTAACATGAGGAAGAAATACTAAATCGGATAATTTGTTTAATTTTGTGAAAAGGCAGAATAAAATGGTTGCAATACAGGGATTAAGATTACAGAAAAGTTGTAACTGATAAGAGAAGAAATGTTGCAGGCATTGTAAATTATTATATTATATTGTTTGATGAAAGATCCATTAATAGGGAAGTTTTGACTGATAAGGAATGTAGATTGAAGAGAAAAGTAAGTTACAAAAGAATAATGAAATTGTAGAAGTCATTAATAACTTATATTTGGATAAACCTGTTGGTATTGATACATTAGGAGCTGCTTTTTATAAGATTTAAACATGAACTAGTTGACATTTTGATTAAATTGTTTGAAAAAATAGATTAGAGAGATTTTAATTTGGGAATTATCATTTTATTGCCAAAAAACAGGATAATTTAATGAATATTGAAGATTTTAGATATATAACACTCTTAAATTATGAAATATATAGTTCAATTATAGCCAACTGTCTGTCACAAAACATTAAGAGTATACCTGTAAGCACTCAAACTGCTGGAGTGAAAAATCAAAAAAGCAATCAAAACCTAAGGTTTTTCTACAGTTACTAATAGATTTATATAAGGAAACAGATTGGTATTTAACGATTTTGCAGACTGACATTCAAAAAGCATTTGATAGTTTGAATTTGAAATTATTGAAACTTAAGAGAGATAGGTATCAATGAAATTTGGATAGGAAAAATATTAATTTTGTACCATAATACTAAGTCTTATTTGTGCTTTGAGGGACAACTTTCTGGGGCTATTACTTGTAATACCAGAATTAGACAAGGTTGTCCGATATCAATGTCTTTATTTGTTATTTGTATCAATATATTATTAAAAGATTTGATTATGCAGATTTATCTTCCTACCAGGAATTATTCTGTAAAACTGATATCACATGTTCATGATATAAATTTTTTGATTACTGACTTAAGATCTTTCTTAAAAATAAAACAAATATTGTTTGAATTTTGTTGTTTGACTGGATTTAAAATCTAATGGCCTAACCCAGCCAATTCCCATTCTTGCCAGATAAGTGAGTTTAGTATAATTTTCAGTCAAAGATATAACATTTTGAGCTGTGACAGAAGTTTTCTTATTTGTGTATTTCTTTTACTTTTCACGTGTAAAAATGTGTAATAAATTTGCATATAATTATTTCTGTAATTAATAAAAAATATTTATTTCTGCTTAACAAATAATGTTCTATTTTAATTTTACACTTATCTGTAGTATGAGGTGCCAGTCATCTGCAACGAAATCTAATTAAGTTTGTCTTGATCTTGTGGTGCTGTTTTTCAGAAGTATATCAAATTGTCCAACTATTATATAAACAAATGCTGCAATACTTAATAAGTTCTTATTTTACTAGACTTTGTTGGACTTGCATGAATCAAAAAATTATTCCAATTTGTGTTTTGCAAACAACAGAAAATGGAGAGGGGAAGAAGATAAATATTTAAGAAGTTGTCCATGTCCACAACTTCTTAAATATTCTTTTCTTAACACTAATGACAGTTTCCACGAGAGAAAGATTTCAGGTTATAAAAAGGGAAAAAATAGATAGCAGCAGTAAGAATACTGCAGCTGCCAGTGTTCTATCCTTTTGTCAAGGTTTTTTCACTAAAATTTATTCATATTACTTTTGTTTATGGGGTCTATACATATAACATGATGTGTCAATCTGGTGTGTATTAATTAACATCTGTAATGAAGAGCTCAATTCTATTAATGGTTTACTACAACAGAAGATTACATGATCACAAGAGAACCTTTATTAATAGAACAAAGTTAGGTGACACAAGGGAGAATATAAACTGTGACAGGAATGTTATCAAAAGTCAAAAAATATTGCAACAATGTGTAGAACTTGAAATGTTACAGTATGTGAAGAATAACATATTTTGAATCTATGTAAATTTGTCCATATAATAAAATTTTTAAACGCTAAGCATTTCCATATTTTTTTTATTTGGCAACGTAAATTTTTTTGTGGCCGACAGATGGCGTTTTAAGTAAACGAATTTTAAAAATTTCAGTTTAACCTACTTTCTGAAAAAATGGAAGTTTATAAACTTGATGTCGCACAATCCTATAGGATTATATATTAATTTTTATATTTTCGGGTATAGATGGCGCCAAGTAGGTAATAGATGGCTTACTTATTGTCAATCTCAATGCCGACGCAGCAATGGATGACGCCATTTGAGACATTTTACTGATTAAATGAATGAACTTAAAAACAGCAAAACGAATTCAAAATGATAGATAAAAGGCACAATAAGTAAATATTATTTGCGACATGCTATTTGAGAATTTTGTCCTTTAATTTCACTTTTTCGTTGTCATAATAATTTTTTAAATATTGAAATTGTTTTTAAGCTTATCTCTTAAAATTTCACTTATAATCGTCATTAAAGTCTCTTAAAATTAGCGTCTAAGTTAAATTTTCTTTTAGTTTGATAGGACTATTTTAGGGATGCATAAGGGAATAATAAAAAAAAATAACGTAGTGAGCATTGAATATACTTATCTGGACATTAATTATTTGTTTTGGTTCGATGTGGAAAATATTTTAAGGTACTTCCAATGATTTTTTTTACAGTGGTTATTCGTGCAGACCCACATATATAACAACTGGGGGGAAAAATTAATATTACTTAGCTATCTTCAGCATCAATGGCTCGATATATCCGAGAGCAATTTTTGCCGAATCTGTGGA
Source organism: Androctonus mauritanicus (assembly GCA_011317285.2). Classification (NCBI taxonomy): domain Eukaryota; kingdom Metazoa; phylum Arthropoda; class Arachnida; order Scorpiones; family Buthidae; genus Androctonus; species Androctonus mauritanicus. Next base: position 99 of record WUQG02425959.1, on the reverse strand, counting down.
CATTACGGGGTTTTTTACGTCACTTATTCTATTCTTTATTAAATTATGTTCCCCCGAGGGGGAGTGGGCCGTTCCCGGAAGTACTGCAATACCGGGTCA
>WUQG02425948.1:0-14741 GCA_011317285.2 Androctonus mauritanicus | reverse complement strand
GGGAATAGAATGGTCACCATTCAAATCTCGACCGTCATTGGCTGAAAGAAGACAGACGGGAGGAGTTACATCCCTCTGATTGACAGATCGAAGAGGCGAAGTCGTTCTATTGCTACACTTCTCTTTTTTTTTTTTTTTTTTTAAACCGACAATCAGTGCTTAAATTATGAATTAAAATAACATAATATTATATGTATAAACATTTTCAAAACCGCGAATTTTTTAATAATTGACAGCAGAATGAGATTAAATTTGAGTGTGAGCTGCACTTCTCCTTCGTTAACCAGCTGCATTTTCATATACGGCCTTTGCTCGAAAGCTTTTTTTTTTTTTTTTTAAATTTTATTTTTTGTTCTTGCCATTGAACTCTTCCGAATTCACTTTTCTCTAAACATGGGAGAGCCGCCGTTCTCCTACAAAGAGTAAGAGCAACCTTTTATTCGTTTAGTTAATGATGTTTATCTATGAAAACTCACTGACCAGAAGTGTAAATCCATCAAAGCATACGCGTTGTAGAGATTACGGGGAGAGGGGTTGTTGGAGCTGTTTAAAACCACAATGAATGTAATGGGTAACAAGGCAGACCCAATCCCAAGCGATTATATCTACCAGTAGGAAACATTCAATCTGTTGTTGAATAATTGGGAAGATTAGCTTACGTATGAGAAACAGATGGGACAAAGAGGGGGGAGAGAGATCTTCCTTTCTATGTTATCTCGGTGCGAAATACATCAGCCCTCAACAACTCCAATTAAGCCGTCGGATCAATAAGCAAACTTTTAACGATTATTAATTTAATTATCAAACTTTACTTTATGAAAATTTTTCGTATACATTATTTAATAGTTTCTGAAGGACGCAAGATCCAATTTTCGAATTTTATGGCAACTTACAAACGTAAATATTCCATTAAATAGACTCGCAGTTGCTTACAAATCAGCTGTATTGCGTTCGGAAAAAATTACAAAATCAGATATTATTTGGAAAGATTATATCATATAGTTATATAAATAAACGAAGGCCTTGCATAATACGAAAGGCTTTCTGAGTTACACTTTACAGGAAGCAGGAAAAATAAATTCCTGCAGGAAAAAAGGAATATAATAATACTTAAAAAGATACAGGCCTGCATTATGAATCCTAATCCTACGTTGCATATGTTTATATAGGTAAATAATTCAACATAAAAACCAGTAAGGTTCATAAGGGCGTAAGGTACTACTGAGAAACAACCATTTAATCACGGAGTTTCGAGAAATGGAGGTGATGCTTAATAACGCGTCTATTTTTACGAAGTAAAAAAGGGGTCTATATTTGTTTACGATGACGTTTTATGAGAAGCGTTCTTTTAACGACATGCATTATCACTCCGTTCCATGCGACAGAACCCCTGCTATGAGATGGCAGTCATCCTCCTGGCAAGAAGCCTGATACACCGTAAATAAAAACCATTCTGTTTAAGTTCATCGCTAATTGACGACATGCTAAGTCCGACATGACATCAACTACCGATTTAGTTCTTAGCAAGTCGCTGACATTGGTATTGCAAGCACGGAGGTTCAGGTATGCCTGGCAGTCGGCTTTGCATTACCAACAATCAATATGGATGAACAAGCCCGTCTGATAGAATGTCATTTTGTGATGTCATTAACGTCACTAGATCTATCTACTATCCCTACTGCACTTCTTTTTCCACACGTATTGCATTACTGCGCAGGAATGGTTAAACATCTGCACGAAAATTGGTCTTCTTAACATTACGGGATGTTTTCTCCACTTCCTTTTTTTTAACTTTTTTCACTCCTCTATTACTATATTCGTAATTTATGCTTCTTGGCAATTAAGAATTAGAGAATATTTTTTTTTTGTCTTACGAAATGCCTTGGTTTGCAAAGCATTCAACATGAACTAGGAAGAGAATTTAAGCGCTATAGAACTCGCAACGTTTCTAATCATATAATTTCTGATTTAAAAAAAGAGCTAAGTACGCCAGTATCCTTTTAAATCAATGGCAAAGTCGAAGTAGGGAAGCTGCATATCCATCGCTTCCATTTTTGAATTTTTGCTGAAGAGAAGAGTACATTTGGGGATGCCGCTCGTTAAAATGCGGTTATGGATAAGTTAAAGAGGAGAAATTACAGAAAACAAGTGATGGCTGCGATGCCTGCTGGAGTGGAACGATCACAATGCAGCAGCTGTCTATTGACTCGTCCCAAGAGATGCCAACGGTTCTTATCGAAGCGACCCACTGGCCTTGTAATTACAACACTTTCCTATCGGCCAACGAAAGGTTATCGAGAGCGGGGAAACACCAATCATCGTCACACAATTGATGAAAGCCTTACTTTTATACTGCAGGTTTTCATCATATAACAACCTTGTGAAGCGCCAGCACTGCCAGAAGTGAGACCAAATATTTCAAGATTTTCGAAAGGAAATCCTTCATACAAACTCGATGCGAATTTGGTTTCGCTTTCTAAATCAAATAAGCGCAATTTAGACTTTAATACTCGCATATTTTACGCTTACAGCCCGATTAGTTTCAATAATTTCAAAACTAAAACTGGCGCTTATTAAAAGTTAGCGCAACTAGTTTAAACGTAGAACTCAGCTTAAAATGTTTCCGTGTATATCTTCAGATAAAATTTATAAACTGTTTAAGGATACTACTCATTCGCTAAAGAGAAAGGAAGATTTAAAAAATATACATATATAAAAATGACCATTAAGGCAATTACTAAAGCGCTTAAAATAACGCACAAAGATAAACAGTTATTTGGTAACATTAAAAGCAAGAAAGCAAGAAGTTTACATCCGAATACGTCAAGTGCATCCGTTGTCACATCAACACATGTTATTCTCCATGTTTGCGTACGGAATGTGACAGTTAAACGGCATCTCTTCTGCTTTCGGTTTCTCCATTCGAAGAAAGAGTACCGACAGCAAAACACAAGAACCTCCTTTGTGCGCCTAATTTAAAAAAAAAAACTATATATATATATATATGTGTGTGTGTGTGTGTGTGTGTGTGTGTGTGTACTGTTTTTTGAGAACCAAGAGGAGTAACATGTTGTACTAATTTATATTTTTGCAATTTTTTTCTAATATAAATAAATGACAGAACATATCTGGATGTTGAAAGGACACTAATGAGCAGCGATCGATTGGAGCTCAATCTCGATTCTAATCTTTGCGGTTCCACTTAAATCAGATATCAACCAAGCCAAAAATTAGCTCGGAATAAAAGTATGCTGATAGAACCACTAGACAGCCAATTTCTCGGCTGGAAAGCTACGAGTCAATGGCTGCTTTACTTCTTCGTCATGGCCGGTCGATTTTTTGAATCCCTAGGATTAGGGGAAGTTTTTGTGCACGGACATCCTCCCTAGACTTAGGGAAAATACCATACTTTATTTCATCACTTTGTTGTGGCCAACCGAGGGATTTTTCGTCTTCTTTTGTCGACCAGATCATTCGACACTTCTTCCAGCCGTGAAATCAAAGATGGCGAACTCGATAATCTCCAGAACCTCTCCCTGTTTCGTCTCATTCGCAAGGCCTCATAAGGACACGCTAATTATCCCTCCTATGCGGGTCAAGATCTAGTGAATGCGCGGCGCTGTTTCTACTCGAGCTCTGTTGAAAATGCTTCCTGTTAATATCTATACCAATAAAGTCGGCGATTTTATTGGAAGGGGGGCCCAAACCAAACATTTCGGTCTCTCCCAAAAGTTGCTGTCCGCGGGGAGAGAGATGTATACTATTCATTGACTTCCTTCCAAACAGGCAATTGTGTGCGGTCGCTCATCTGTATCGAGTCCTGACCGTGGGATCGTCCACCATTGGGGTCTTCGGTAGAAAGACCTCAATACTATAGCCTCAGTGGTCTACAGCGGGCCTGTCAACGACAAGCGAGTTATAGGTCTATAGAGAACTGGTAAGGTTGAGTCCCTGGATGCCCTCTACTCCTGTATCTTGTAGGAACAATACATGCTGGATCTCCCGTTAAGAGAAAAGTGGTCAAAGAACAGGAAAACAAACCTACTGCATTGGCAAGATACGTTGTTTTTACTCGCTGAAGCCAACTTTAGAAAAAAATGGCTGTCAGCTTGCCAGGAAATGTTTTCCTGCATGAAATATCGTCTTTATATGCTCGGATTTGTAATCTTTTTATATAACTCTTTTATTATGAATGTCTTTAATGAGAAGTACAAAAGCGTGAAGAATTTTGACGGATTTAATTTTTTTAAATCTGGCACGGGTTTAATTAATTAACTCCATGCAATTAAACCCGTCCAACCGATAGAAGTGTAACTCTCACTCGTAATTTGAACTCATTTTTATACATTTAAAACTAAATAAGTGAGCTCGCAGTAAAATAATAAATTCTACTTATAAATTAATCCCTCAAAAATAAAAAATAAAAAAATCTCAAAAATGATAAAGTGATCTTAAGAGAGGTAGGCTGCAATATCAAAAATGGCAAAAATTTCCATTCAAATGGTAACTGCACTTCAACCGACGGAGAGAAGGAGGGACATTTTTTAAGGGCATGTAAATCTCGTTCACATCTTTACCACCATCGGTCCATGAAGTAGGAGTTATCTGGTTCACATGGCGTGTGTTTAGAAGCCGAGTGACGGTATGTCTTATTCAAGCACAACATGGCCAGCACGTACTTCTCCCAACTCCCTAATACCATTATTCCAGTCGGCACGACTGTCTTCTAACACAATTTTCTCACTGCTCCGGATAGTAAAAAACCTGTGACAAACATCCCTGCATTGACATGGACTTCGAGTGCAAGCAAAAGAAGTCGCCAATTGAAAGTAAAATTCAATCACCTCCACACTCATAAACAAAAACCGTTCATAAACTTTAATCGAATGAGTGTTTATAATCCGAAAAAACGCTTTGAATCTGCTAAGATATGATTATGTTATTGTATCAAATTAACGGATGGTGCAGCAGAGAAGAAGTGCAGCAAGAAGAAGAAGAAGAAGAAGAAACGAGATGGAAGAAAGAAAGATAAAAAAAAATAAAATAAAATAAGAGAGAGAGACAAAAAATGAGCAGATCGATGAGGATGTTGAATTCCTCCTAACCGTATTAGAAGTTGTGCTGTTTAAGGTCCGCCCGCTGACTTTCAAATAGAGTGAAAGCTTTTGCTATAACCTAATTCTGTAGTGAAGGAAGAAGTTTAGCTAGAACACACTACCTCTATCTTCCCGCTTCCTTTTGTTGACATTAGGATCAGCATTAGGAATACCAAGTATACCGTTAATAGAATAGGAGGGACGTTGAAGCGCCGTTGCTTCGTGTGCAGCTGGTGGGGCGTGGGTGATGACCGAAGTGGTGTTGGAAGGAGGCTGCGTCTGAGGGCTTCCACCGTTGGGGGCTGTCTGGTGGACCACTGCACTCTTGGCTTTCTCCGCTGCTTTGTTCCTGACGATCCTGCAAAGAGTTAAAGTCATCCTGAGTCAGTCAATTCTGTGGGATATCTGCTTCAGCCTGCAAGCTTGGGAAACATGTTTCCCCATGCTTCCGGCTGTACTCAATTCACAATGGAATGAATGATTAAATAAAAACATCGTCTCACCGGGATCCAAATCATATACAAAAATTACCTTGGGATAGAAAGAGTTGCACAAACTCTCCCGAACATTTTGATAACCTTTAAAATTAGGGAATTATCTGAATATTCAATGCGAGAGATTTATCATCATAGTTAGTTATCGGTTTGGCAATCGCCATAAATTTGTAACGCGAATAATTAGCGATAATTTAAAGCAAAGTTAGATTAGATTACCGAATTATGCATAGAAAGAGGTAGATTAAATGGTAATCTGCTACATCTAGTGACTCAGGCATCTAATAATAGATTATCCCAGATAATTTGCATAAAACACTCCTGTTCTCTAACATAACCTAGTTAATTGAAACAGAATTATGAAAAAAATCCGATATAAACATTTATTCATCAGCGAACATCACACTGCTCGTCTTCAACAGATTTGCATCTTCCCAGATGGAAGTATTTCGAGAATATTTAGAACATTATGTAGCTATTCTCAGAATATACACCTGGTACAAACTATCTCCTTCAATTACAATTATAAAATTGGAAAAGGGATGAAAGAGTGAGAAGAAAGAGAGAGAGCGAGAGAGAGAGAGAGAGAGAGAAATGGCAGCTTCTTCACATTTTGACGCTTCAATTCTCATGATCCATGGAAGAGATTTGCAGAGAAATCAGTAAGAATTGATTTTTTTAAAGAAAAAACTTCTGGCACAGCGGAAAAGTCTTAATTAGGAGAGACGTCTCGATCGCTTCTGTAGAAGTGCTGACCAGTTGTCACAACTGATCACGAAGAGTTTTCCTCTTCGGTTTTTTTTTTCCCTAATCGTTAACTTTCCCTTAAAGAAAATCGGCTGAGAGAAGCGATTGAAAATATTTATAAACCCAACCGAAATTTCCACATTCGTTTGCCATGTGTATCAAAACAGTTCTCGAAAACTGGCCGAATGTGTAGATTTAGATAATGTACGCTGCTGACAGTCATTCATTCCTTCCCTTGGGTAAAACAGCGTATGATAAATCAATTTAATTAATTATCCATTATGACAGTTATGACGTCATCATTTGGGTAATAACTGCTAAGAGCTGAATACTTCTAAAATGCTGAAATAACTCTTAAAAGAGCTTACTAATCCCAACTGAATAAGTCCGATATCGACATCATAAATTGTCTCTTATAAAAAAAAAGAGAGAAAAAAAAAATATTAGTCATGGACACAGATACTTAATGCCATACAAACAGATACCATTGAAACTCCTCGTATTTCAACCTCCAGAAAAAGGGAAAAAAAAAGGAATTTTTGGCCGCAGCCTACCTCAGATAATAAATCTCATCGTTCTTAAGGGAGTAGCAAAGGAGAAATGCTTTGATCTATCTTACGAACTTCAAACTTGAAGTTTTTAAGGATGGACAAGGTTTTAATCCCTTTATTATCTTCTAAACGGTTACGTTAACTCAATCGATACATGTTTTATATAAAATTTTATAAATTCTTCTATTTTCTTCTTCTTCTTCTTCAATAAGCGAGCAAAATAATCCTCGCTTCGATAAAACCCGAAAGCAAAGCAGAAGATCTAAAAATACCTCGAAGTTATTTTTAAAGAATCGCTTCGCCACTTGTTAATGCCAAAATTTTAAACGATCGAGACGATTTTTTTATTTTTATTTTTATTTTTTTCCGTTTTAATCGTTCTGCCAAAGCAAAATTAATCCAAAATCGATGGCCCAGAATTGCGAGAAATCGATCTTTTAAAACAGATCTAAATTATTATGTGAAGAAACCGTTCGGTATTATCCGGATATTCCTCTAATCCTACCACGATTATGTGGAGTTGCATTAAGCGGCATCGCTTTCGAGTTTATAAAAATCTATTTAATCGCGATTATAATCGATTAAAAAAATAATTTAATATAATACTTTGAAACGTCTCATCTTCGGGATTAACGATCGAGTTTAAGGTATTAGAAATTTAGATAATTTAAAAAAAAAATTTAAATAATTTATGACGTATTGTTATCCTGTACACGTTTTACGCATATGTAAAGTGAATTAGATTTATCAGGGGCCGTATTACGGGATAAATAACTGATAGTCTAGGTGCAGTTGAGCTGTCGTTAATTACCAGTCATAGCTGAAGTACCTGAGAGAGTAAGTATCGAATTGTCTGTGTAAATAGATAGTCTGCAGTGTGGTGGAGAGAGAGAGAGAGAAAGAGAGAGTGAAAGTGAAAGAGAGAGAGAGGGAAAAGGTACAGGTTGACCCCATCCCAGGCAAACATCGTCGGTCATCAGAGGAACCGTTTAATCAGACCATTCCGCCACGCCCTGGAGCGGCGGGCGAGTTTAATTTTCTAAATAACCCAAGGACTCTTAGTCATTTAGTCACGTGACAGCCCCCTGACAGAGTAGAGGCAAAGCAAAGTGAGCAAAAATTACCGGATCTCGCTTGCATTTACGTGATTAATCGGCCGGAGACTAAAAACTATTTTGTATAAACACCAAATAAATCTTGGGGAGAGTTGCTGCACGGTAAATTTAGGAGAGATAGTTACGTTTACGCGTGTTACATACGGTTTTACCGATTATCCGCAGATTTTTAAATAGTTTTGCGAGAGATTTCGCTGAGACAATTCGTAAAAATAATATTTAGAGCGTCCAAAATTGCCTCCATTCCTCGTTTTTTTTTTGTTTCTTTAAATGATGTAGCACCTCTTTGTCGCTCTGCTATGAATTTCTCGTTTTTGGTTGCCTAAATTAGTTTCTGAAGCGTGCAAAATCGCTCCCTCTCTCTCTCTCGTTCTCTTACGCTGCAACAGTTTGATGATATCAGCGCTTTTCTCTAAGGTTGGGTGTGACAATACAGGGAAGGGTGGCCAAATGACGACATTATTCTGGCTGTCACGACAACGGCCAAAATGGCAGATGGCACTCCAATCTGGGTCGTCGCCCACTGATCGGATGTAGTTGTCCACAAAAACCGCCCCTGTCAGCCCTTTTCACCACTCAGATTTATAAACCCTGGCAACTACCAGAAGGGCAACTGGAATAGAGCCGATTAATACAGGTTGATAGTTTTATTATAGAAGTAACTGCCGTTCTGACACCTATCGCGACCACTTAAGCTTTTTAACGAATGAACGAATTTAGCGTTTAGATACGCGTAGGGGTTAGCAACGCGTACGTAAAGTGACAAACTTCTAACGCTTTCGGTTTGAGAGCGATAGCAACTTTCCCTGATGTAACGCTCTCTCGAAGACCACACGTGTTGTAATTAAAATTCCTGTAAATCTGTATATAATATTATTTACGATTCGGCAAAGTTTTGCTTTGATGCAACACGAGGAGAAAAATAATAAAAAATAATATGAAAAAATCGAAAACAAAAAAAAAAAATCGAGTAAAAAATGAAAATTAAGAGAAGGTAACGAATGTTTTAGAAACTCGATTCTCTTGTCGGAGTTCCGTTGGCAACCATGACAAAACGAAAACATTTCCTGTCTTCTCCCATTCAGATTAGCTTTCTACACACACATTTTCCGTGAAAATCGCTGCAATAACCGCCGCATCGGTCCGTCTCTAAGAAAAAACGCGGCTGGTGGAGTCCAAAATATTTTTCTCTTCTATTATAAATAGTAATCTAATTCCGTCTTTGCTGGAGAAGGTAAAAAAAAACTCTCTATCTCTCGAAAAGTATAAATTATCATTTAGTTCAATTGATGATAAAATAACAATAATAATAATAATAAAAGGTTGCAAAGTGATCATTTCCGTCTGGGTTTTAAATCAATAAATAAAACCCATTCCGGTGGCATAACTCGAGTACAATTGTTAATAATATTATGCGAGGGAGCAAAGCATTGGTTTCGGAAGAGAATTTGACTAATGCAGCAGTCAGCCATTACCACTCTGCAGCAGAACAGCACAGGTGCATTAACAGGAGTTCTCCCTGATGGACAGCTACTATATTCCTCCGTTACTTCTGCATGGCTGCCTCTATTGACTGGGGGTGTAAGCTTGCACTCATCACGTTCACTTACCAACACGTCAGTCGGGACAGGGTCAGACAGATGGTCAAAGATCCCTCCTCGTAATTACACAAAACAACATTATTAACAATAACCGCATCGACAGGGTGACAACTCTATCTTCCACTTCCTCTTAAAAGTCACAGTTTTAATGCTCTCCCGACAGTTACCAATGCTCCTCGTTTTATATCTTTTTCTTTATACTAGGGGCACAGAATGTGCCCCTGTCTTCTTTACATCATCAGATATTCTTAATTTTCGTTTGAAATTATTTAATCATCGGATAGATTCCGAAAATTTTGTCTCCTTTAGCATGCATTCAATACGTCTTTTTATGGGCAAATTTCTTCTTTAGGTAAATACAACGGTGCATTTTTTTTGCTGAAGTCAACTTTTCTAAAAAAAATGATCTATAATATTTTTAAAATATCGCATAAACTCGGATTTTATAGACCGTTCTTTTAAGATTTTTCCGACCTTCCCGAAAATGGAAACGTTCTTTCAGCGCAAAATTCAATCTGTTATAAAATCCTTCAACTTTCCTAAAATATAGACTGCATCAGTTATAAACTCTAAAAAGAACTACACCTCATTTTTATTGAGGCAGTTTGGAAAGAGTGAGAGAGAGAGAAAAAAAAAAAATCTTCGAAATAGATAAAGCGTAAGTGAAACTTTTCCACCTCGACATACCCCCCTAGAAAATAGCCCCTAATATACCAGACCACCCCAGAGAACAAAAGCTTCATTCTTCTACGAATAACCTCTCCTTAAATGCCGTAAATATAAAAAAAAACATTCCGAAAGCTCATTTCTACCGGATTCAAATGGAATTTCGTTTGTCGATAAGTGAGAAAATCGCTTTGCTTCTACATCAAATCAAGCTAATTATTGTAGTAACGAACTCTTTATGCTCTGCAAAGAGAACAATGGCACAAGAGCCTCCTTAATCTACAGTAAGGAGAAGCTAAGCTCACTTCAAGTGACGTTGATTAGTTGTAGTCTGGTAGAAGCAGCGTGGACATCCAGGGATTTACTCAGCTAACCACTTGATACCCCAACTACTATCCGGAGGCAATTTACACAGTCACCTCTCTACTTTGCTCCTGTGCTACCATAAATCCCAGGGTTATCCAAACTCCAGTAGGGAACTGGCCTTCCCTTTTACGAACTACCGAGCCTTAATGACGGATAATCGACTTAAGCTTTCATCAACTACATTGTAGATGGAAGAGGCCCGATATTGGATAGTTTCAGAGGGACCAGTTGATTCGACAAGAGGACGGTCCGGCCTCGTTAATAGAATCACAGTAGTGCACCGACAAACACGGTAAATTATTTATCTACAACCACTTTGGCATCCGCCACAAGTGATTAGTAGAAACTCAACACTTTCTGAATGAAAAAATCTACTTTACGCACGGATACTGTTTCTCTGGATTAATCGGGTCGAAAATATGTTTAAATGAGTTTTTATCGCTTCATTTTTCTCAAGATTTATACAGGAAAAAAAAAAAAAAGTTAAATAAGGTAGGAATTAAAACGTTTCTAAGAGCTCTTTCCCAAAATGGCATTTAGCACGAAAATCTCAATTCTTTTCTTTACGTGATTATCAAAGTTTTAAATGTTTCTATGCAAATTTTGTTACAAATATCGGCTCCTTCCAAAAAATCTCATTTAAAATTGTAGGAATTAAGAAGTTGTTGAAGAAAAATATGAGAATTAACAGCTCCTTCCAAAATGGCATCTAGCAAGATGATCTGAATGCATTTTCTCTGTAAGAGTATCGAGTTTTAAAAGTCTCAACACAAAAAGTATTGAGTGATACGCGAACTTAGACCGGCTCCAGTCCAAATTCTCACTTAAATTTGGATCTAAATCAATTCTTTAAGAATAGTTCCTGTAAAAATTTTCTGCCGAAACCACTTCAAACGCAAGAGTGATTGAAAAGATAAGAACTAATTTTACTTCATCCAAAACAATTTTTGTTTTAAAATCGCGTTATACATTAAAAAAATAAAAAAATACAGTTTGATACGAAATTTTACGAAAGACATCATACATGGCCTTTAACATAAACAGGAGCTTAATAATAAAGGAGTCCTGCAAACCAATAAATAGAAGAAACTTCAATAAAAATCTATTTTACGAGAACATAAAAGGCTAAATGCTCTTGGGACTTTCACTCTGACAGTTTAATTCGTAAAGTTGTCTAAATGAGAGCACCAAGTATATCAAAGAACTTACGAAGTTATGAAAGCTCGAGTAGTTATTTATTTAAGATTACGATTAGAAGAAGAAGAAGAAAATGTCTTTTTTTTTTGTTTAGTCAGCATCGAAAAAAATACCCATCAATTAGTTAAGAAGTGGAGAAACCATCGAGACTCTTACCTGTTAATGGAACTAACACTTGGAATATTATCTTGGTCACATATTCCGTCTGCTAATAACCTATCTCTTATTTCCCATGCAAACATAGTAGGATTTTGCTTCTTGTAGTTCGCTATCGCGTCTACAACTTTGGGTGTTGCAACTTTAGGTTTGCTTCCGCCTATTACTCCTGGTTTGATAGAGCCTGTCTCGTAATACCTGAAAAAATAAAATTTCTGATGAGTTTCCGTGATTAATGATGATACCAATCACGTATGATTTAGCTGAGTATTTTCTCAACTACTATATTTGTTGACCATGCACGGAAATAAATTTGTTGTTGATCTTCACAACCAATCCAGCGATATTGATGATGTACAACAAATTTTCTATTATGTCGACTTTTCTGATGATAATCTTTTATGCATGTCGATTTTTCACAAGATTGCATCCGATAATAAATTTTTTCTTTTTTATCGTTTATAATAATGGCACAGAAATCTTCGTCGTTTTTTGTAACGCGTTAAAAATAACAGACTAAACATTGCAACACGACAGAATTGTTTTTAGTGTAGATTTTGGGTTACTTTTTTGATATCGGGTAGAAATTTCAAGAGAATTGTTTAAAATAAATCAATTTTATCCAAAATTATTATAATGCAAAAATTAATAGACGCGGAAGAACAGAAAACACAAATTAATTAAATATTAAAAGAAAATAAAAATATATATATAAAATTCTCAGTAAAACGTTGGTATGACATTCGAACTTTCTGAGTAATATTGCAAAATTGCAATTTGGTGTATCGTTGCACAGCCAAAATGCCCACCTCGCTGCAGGTCGTGAATGTCGTGCAGTGAAGCCACACTATTGTATTTATAGAAAGAACTCCATTCACAAAACACACACACACACATACATACACTCACACACACACACATACCGCTCCACATGAAGCGAACCATTCATATTTTTTTCCCCTCCACTTTTCTCTGTTGGAATCATATTAGCTCTCCCTCTGTCATAGCAAAGATCCTATCTGTTTATTCTAAAAAATTACCCTACTTTTTCCCCTAACTTCCACGATAGTCAGATGGTTATCGCGGCGTATTTTATGTCGCGGAGAGACAAAGTTCTACCTTTAACTCTAAACAGAACCCTCTACCAAAAATAAACGTTTTTAAACGTTACATTTTAACATCAGTGGGGTCTCCTGTTAAACTCGGCTGATATTCTTCATGTGCTGAAGTCAACAATCGCATACCCCCCGAACACGCGTCAAAAACTACACTTATCCTCACTCTAAAAAAAAAATTAAACACGTAAAATCAGAAAAATCAGTCACAGGAGTCAAACTATAATTAAAAAACAGGAAAAGTTATTTAAAAAAAAAATAAAAAAAAAATTAGAGAATTAAAGCGAAGGTCGGCTCTGATCAGATTTTCACAGCATCCCACTCAAACTTTCTATCCTTTACAACCTCCTATATTAAACTCGGGTGTTATATTTAGCATTAAGGGGGATTGATGACAAATGATGAGTCCTCGTCCGTCCGCCTGTCTTTCCAAATTACACAGGTGTGGGCCACATTACTCATATTTTGTTGATTATGCGGTACTTACTTCCCCGAATCTAAATATAAATTAAGAAATAGGGTTAATTAGCAACTAGTGAATCTTCTTCGGTGCGACTCGTAACTCGTAACGGCTCTCTAGTTTTTGATATACAGCATAATTTGCATCAATTTACCTTTTAACAACTCGTATCTTTGATTTTTTACCTCAGTTCGGTTTACGTTTTGCGTAATTTTTAAACGTAACAGATCTCGTAACTGTTTTAAAAGCAGTTTAATGCTTATATAAGTCCTATCACAGATTTCACGCTGGCAATTGGGCTTTTCGAGAGCGCACGTCTTGGTCATCCCAGTATTGGAGCTTAACAGAAGGCGTAATGACGAAACTAGCAGCGATATTAACCAGCATAATGACACGCAAGAAGGCATCAATTGATACAGGAGTCGTGAGGCCTCTTACACAGTTCCGAAAAAGTAATTATAGAAAGGCATAAAGTAGATGCTATCCACAAAGAACCGAATTGTTTGTCGATCGGTTTTATGTTTCCTTTTCTTGTCCCAAAATAAAAGCCAACAGTAAATTTATTATTTCAACCTTTTAAAAATGGTTTAGTTTTCTTAAAAACCCTGTTTTTTTTTTTTTTTTAGGAATTTTTAAAGAGTGACTCACCTGTGAAAAATCTCTGGGATTTCCTTGCCAGGTTCTAAACGGGAAAACGTAATTTTTAATTTATACGAAACGCATTCAAAATTCTTTAAAATTTGTTTTTTTTTCTTATTTTGTTTCTCAAATTTTATATACATATATTTTTTTCCTCATTGTATCTTCCTATAAATATATATATACAAATATATATATATATATATATATTTATGTTCGTATATATGCACAGATATATATATATATTTTTCCGACTTTATACCTCCGGCATGCATAATCGCTCATTAAAGCTCGTCTCGTTTACGTGACGCACGAATGCGTAACGTGACGTCTTCACGCTCGGTGAATCACGATCAGCAGTCGACATCTCGCTGAGACAAAGAACAAGGAAGCAAAACACTGATTCTTCTCCACTTTTTTTTTTTTTTTTTTTTTCCCCCCGAAAAAGGGAAAAAAAAAGGGGGCGAAAAATCTTCACTTTACCAAACTCTGCACCAAAAAAAAAAGATAAGCCAAAAAACTTAATAAACGCTCAACC
>WUQG02425937.1:0-14741 GCA_011317285.2 Androctonus mauritanicus | reverse complement strand
AACGGCTAGACATTCAAAAGAAAAGGAACGGAACGTGTTCCTTTCCTTTTGCTTTTCCGTTCCGATGAACTATGAACAGGCCTTAACACATTCCAATATAGATCGCTATTTCATATGAATATCGTGCAAATTCGGGCGTTAAATCTTAAATATGACATAATTCATAATCTAGTTCTGTAGTTAATATATTATCGATTATTTAAATTTTTATTTATTTTCGTTAATTTTAGATACCAGTATAAATTATAAATAATTACTTTTTATTATGTAGAGTTTGATTGAGACTTTTAACCTATATAATATAGGCTCATATGTGTATTAATTTATATTAAATATCATAAAATTTATGAATTAAAAATATATAGCAGAGATATGCATATTTGATTAAGTTTTGAAATCTATATTTATTATATTTTCTAATATCTATTATATTTTTTCTTTCTAAAGTCTCCCTTTTGACGGTAATTTACACTTAATATTTTGAGTTTTATGTGTTGTATTACTATTTAGTTGTCTTTTTTTCAAATATTTTCATGTTAATTTTCTTTATCTTCACTTCAGTTTTATTCATGAATTTCTCTTTATTTCTAAATTTGTAGCAAACATAATTTTATTATATTTTTCAACAGATTTCCGTTTTATGAAGTTAGTATAACTTCATAAAACGGATCATTCCGGAATTTTTCTAAATCAATCAATAAAATTTGATATTATTTATGACATCGGATGTAATAATTTCTGTTTGTCTGAAAGTATTTTGAACACTAAACTATAAATTGTATTTTTAGTAACATAGTAAGAGGATTTAAGAAAAGGAAAATCATGTTATATACTTCACTGCATTAAATAACATACACAATAACTTTCTTAATAATTTTTAAAGGTTATTACTGTAATACAGTCATTTTACATAATTTAATTTGCGTTAATTTTGATATTTTTAAAACTATAAATTATAGTTCAAAAGATTTCTACTGTGAAGGAATATTACAATTTCGAACTAAAAATTCCAATCCAAAATACAGTAATACCATATTTTGGGTTTTAAAATATCGTACTTCTAAGAATAATATTTCAAAATACAGGATTTTAATAATAAGAATATTTCTGTCAGCTTGTATATATATTTTTTATTGGCCAATAAAAAATATCAACTGCAGCATTATTCAAATTTGCCTATGAATAGACTGCAAGACAAATTTCAATACAGATATCCTTCCTATTACACGGTAGATAGGTTCCTGAAAATCAGTGTTGTGTGAAACCGTGTTATATGAGACCCTTAGCCAATACGAAAAGGAGAGTTACGTTCCAAAATTAGTTAAATAACTTTCTTTAATTCCACATAAGAAACTTAATTTTTATTAAGAATATTAACAACACGAAACATAAAGAAAAAATATATACACAAGTCCCTAAAAATATATACGTAAAACAAAAGGAAAGAAGAAGTATACAGCTTATATAACATTTATTTAAATAATTATATCTTCCTTACCGCTATTTCGTTAAAACGAGAACGTTTTCTTCTTTAACAATATCAACTTCACTTTTTGAACTTGTTTATGCATTTAAAATTGTGTATCTTCTGCTCTCTTTACAAAATTTGTAATCTATCTACAACCCTCTAGAAAACAATCGTTCCTTAACATATATCCAAAAAAAATTTATGAATAAAAAAGTTTTTCTTCTCTTTCATAGTCCTCTATTGAAGAATAAAAATTTATTTTTTTTATCCAAGAACTGAATGTTTGGAACACAAAATACTCAATGGTCGCCAGTTATTTCAAATCAAAATCGAAAACAGACTGCATATCGTCCCTCTCAAGGCAAATTAGAGAAATTGCATTTATAACTAATTTTAGCGAAGTATTTCCCAATGATTGCGTTTTGTGTGTGTCCATAATGTGAATTTACAAAAATTAATCAAAATGTTTTGTTTAGTAGGAGAGTAAACATAATTTTCTAAATGTGTTAAAGTAAAAGCCGTGTTGTACAAGTACATGTTATATGAAGGTTTCCGCAATTTTCAAATCATGTTAGAGCGAAATCGTGTTGTAGGAAGCCATGTTATAGGAGGGATACCTGTATTTCCTTTATATATATATTTTTTAAAGATACTAATATTTTTTACATAAATGTATCATTATTTTCATTTTTTTTTATAGCGATGATGATATCTTGAGATTTTCTACTACGAATATAGCATTCAAGATCGTACAAATTTTTTATTAGAATTAAAAAATTTTATAACATGGGAAAAAGCTTTTCTTTCTTTAAATATCATGATCGATTCTATACTCATGAAACTGAAAGTACAATATTTATCATTTAATGAATTTTTATATAGAATAATTTGATGCAACTATAGGCAGAGAGTAATTATAGAAAAAATATTCTGTTGAAATTATTTTATGGTGATGAGATTCCTATTTAATTCTGCAGAAAACATCCGTATAATTGAATCATTTAAAAATATTTGTTCGAAATGCAAATTATGGGCAAGAACTTATATTTTAGTAATTTTATAGAGTATTTACTAGGTATTTTTTATGAATTTAATTTTTTAATAAATATAAAAGAAATTAGCAATAGTTTTTCTCTTGTTTCTTTATACTCTAACATTCACGAATTTAGATAAATTTTATGGATATCTCGATATAAGTTATAAATAAATTTTATCTTGTTCTATTTTTTTAGGTATGTATAAATTTGTTATTATTAATATTTTCATTTAATTTTCGCAGTTTTCTAGTTTCCTAGTTTATTAAGACTAATAACTCTAATTTCAGGTGTAGAATTAAGAATGAGGCAATAAGAAGGTTGCACGTAAAGAGAGGGCTATAATCAGATCAAAATGCTTATTCGCACATTTCTAATTCCATGAATGTTGAGATGTTATGTTTAATGAGATAATGAAAACGAACTTTTAATTAATGAAAAGATGTTTATTCTCTCCTATTGATGTTATAAGATATTACTAAGTGATATATTATTAATAATATTTAACTTATAAAGGATTGCATAAAACAAGAATAAAGAATCAGAAAGTATAATAGATTGTTATTTAATGAGAAAAGTTAAAGAACCAGTACTAATTACTTTACAAAAAATAACACTTTAACGATAAGAAAATTAGGAAATAGGGCCAACATGATTACTTTCATTTAAATCATTTACGGGAAAATTAGAGAAAATTTAATTGTATTGTTGTCTATTAAAAAAAAAATATTTAAAAATGCTGAAATTTTATATTTTTAAATTATTTCCAATTAAAAATTATGAGAAAGTTCACACTTAACAATTGAATTATCGTTCACAATTAATTGAATATAAACTAATAGTTTCTCATCAGCAATTATTTCAGAATTGGTCAATCGAGTAGACTAATTGCTGATCATCCCAATATAAGCCAATTATTGCTAGATTATTCGCTAGCAATTTTACGATTGCCACTGACGATTGACAAATATATGGCTATCAACTAAAATTATATTAGCTATTGAAGTGTAGGTTAATTATCCGACTATTTTAAAAGTTGTGAGCAGAAAGGAAAATCAAATGATTAATATGCGGAAGTTATATAACGGCATGGCAAGAATAATGTTAGATTTTTTTTTTTGAAGAAACAATCTTATCAGTTAAATTAGAAAATTTTTGAAAATCAATTTACTTTCAAGCTTCATGTTTTATTTTACAGACTGCTATATTTGATAAGTATATTTTCCATGTTATAATTTATTTCATGGCTGTAGCTTTCGTGCTGATTTCAGGAAAAACGAAAACAATAGTTAAGGCGGGCGTCCACTATCCCGGTATTACCGAACACGCGGCAGTTACCATGGTGACTGACACGTTACGGGCTATCGTTTTGCCGAGTGCCGGGCCTGTCTATCGAATTTAAATTCTGCCAGCTGCCGGACTAGGCAAATCGCTTTCAACCAATTGGGTGAAACTTTAATAACGATGTCATACTGTATTCGCTTCAATTTTTAACTAGTGATATGATCTTCACCACGTTTATTGTGATGTGTAGCCAAATTTAATGATTTTATATTAAACAAAATAAAATATTCAACAACAAGGTATATTTCATTATCCAATTTTGTGTGATGAAATCATAAAAAGCATAACTTATCTATCGAGATCATTCGACCATTACTGTGCAACGATTTTTTTTTTTTTTTTTTTTAAGCATGAAAAGGGAAATCCAAACAATTCTAATCATTTTTTTTTTCTTTATTAAAAATATTATTATCTTTAGACTTTTTACTGGAAAAACTGTAATTGCTGAAATAACAGATAGCAATTTTCTCACAAACATCAGAGAAGCCATTATTATTTCGACAAATTTTGTTAGCTCCTCGTCTCATTGGTCCTCTTGTTTGCTGGCTCGAGACCGCCGGTGAAATGTACGGTTCTCTTCCGTTTTCAATAACGGCTAGGCCACTCGGCAATTCCGGTTGGTGAAACCGGGATAGTGGACGCCCGCCTTTAGATTAGTGAATTGTTTCGTAAGCAATTAAGTGATCAATTGACAGACAAACAATTATCGAATATTCAGTTATTGTGCGAACAATTATTGTGGTATCAATCGTAAGACAGTAATTGTTAGCCAACTGTTTGTTGGCGAGTAATTCATTAAATATGGTTGACTGATTATTCGGAGAGTAATTCTTAAACTACGTTGCAGATCATATTACACTCATCGCAATACAGGAATTTTGGTAATTCTCTTAATTAAAAAATAAGTGGAACTCAAATATTAACGTTTATAATTATTAAAAAATCGAAAAATTTAATAAAAAAATATAAATTTTCCCACAGTAGTAAAATGAAAATGCAAAAATATATATTCCTTAGGTCGTTTTAATCTGATCTATGATACAGGGTAATTCAAAAATGAAGAAAACACCATTTAACTAGAATCAATAAACATACAGTCATATGATTGATAATTTTTTAACGATATATATATAATGTAAAAAACTATCAAAGTTCTGAATTTTTAGTTCACAATCGCTCAATGTAAAACTCGGAATCGCACAGAATAGAGAGAATTTCTTCCCATACTCCCTAGGATCAGAGTTCATAATGCCTGAACTATTCGATATCATGCAGTAGGGATGGTACAAAAACTGCATTTTTCACTTATCCCCAGAGAAAGAAATCTCAAGGTATAAAGTCTGGCGACCTTGAAGGCCAAGTGGGAAAAATAGGTCGCTAAACTTTAATTTTTTTTTCTTTCTTTTTTTTACTCTGGGGTATGTGAAGGATATCGTCTACACATTATTTTTGTCGCATGATATTCAAGAAATAGGTAACAGATCAGTCACTACTGTGGTAACCATAAGCAAGGACTTGCTGAACAGAGTACAAGTATAAACACACTGTTCGATTTATATACTATATGACAAGGGGTTTCTATGTTGAGAATTTATGAACAATTCAAAACTTTGATTTAGTTTTTTAAAAATCAGTGCATCACATTTTTAAATAACTTAAAAAGGGTATATGGACTGCAGCTCAGCCCTGCAGCCATAATTTGAAAAATACGTATATAGATATCCTTAAAGCCCCTGGAACTCCAGGGGCTTTAAGGATATCTATATACGTATTTTTCAAATTTCAAAATAAAAAAATTTAAAGATCAATATGTTTAAAAAGAAAAACGCTACATATAATTACATAATAAAATATTATACTAATGCAAAAAATTAATCATAATTTCATTTACTTAGTGTTCAATATAAAAACAACGTTTAATTATTAGTTTCTTTTTTTTTGCGAGATTTTCGAGATGAAAATTTTAATTTGAAAACTAGCTGCTTTTCATTTTAAAGATTTGTTTTGTAATTAAAGTTATTGCAAATATTTGTTTATATTCACAATAATATATAGCTTCATAGCATTTTATTGCAAAATTCATCTGGACCCTAAAAACTTTGACTTCTTGGACCACAAAAATCGATTATTTGCTATTAAAAAAATTACTTGTTACTTCAAAATAAACATATAAAAGTATTTCTGCCTTTGTGAATTATTTTGTATTTTAAATATGTACAGTATAAACAAATTACAAAAAAAAATATATTAATTGATATATCATATGCCATCAATGACATACAATTGAAATACCAGTATTTTTTCTTAGTTTAGATTTTTTATTGATAAATTTAGCTTGCATTTAATCTTTTCTATTATTTTATGGAGCATTTTTCTTTTATTCTCATTATATTAGTTATAGAGATAGGTCTATACAATATGTAGAACAGAATAAAATAATAATTACTTTGTTGTGAGAAATTTGCGTTTTTAGCAATTAAAAAACTTATATGTTTACCAATTAATAATTTTTAATAGTTTTAATGCAACATATTTCTTACTTTAAAATGACAATCACTAGTAATTTAAGTCTGTAGCTAGTTCGATACAATTTCTGTATTATTTTCTTATTAACAGTTTAATATGTATAAAGGAAACGAGAAATGATTTCGAGTAAAAGATTTCGAGAAATGTGCTTCTTGGTTGTTATATTTTTTTAAAATTCAATAAGTTTGCTAAAAAAATAATTATTTTTTATAGTTCGTTCCGACATACTTTTAAACATGGTATCACTTTATTAAACTCGTTGAATAGCTGTTAAATGTTTAACTAACTAATTCAGTCTGCTGAATTAGTTAGTTAAACATTTATCAAGTGCTTGTAAAATTCAACTGTTGAATTTTACAAGCACTTGATAATTTTTCTAATGAAAAAATTTAATAGTAAAGAAGTAAGATCAATAAACAGAATCTATAACATCAGGAATTCGATATTCAATAATCGTATTTTAATTTATACAAAAAAAAAATTTCTTTCGGAAAGGCGTTTTTATAAATTCATGGGAGTTTACTAGAATAACTTCTTAATTTCTTTTATTTTTTTCAACCCTTGTTTTTCATTCTTGGAACATTGTGAAGACAAACTTCGTTCATAAAAGTTATTGAAACATTCATAAAAGAAAAGCAAACTATTGAACTGACTCCACTACTAACAATATACAATAAATTTGTAAAGATTTTGGAAAAATTTTTTTTCAGTTTGTTCTTTTCGATACTTAAAAATTCTTATGTATATTTAAATTTTATTAATATATTTTTTTACTGATAAAAATTCTAAGAATATATTGATCAAATTAAATATTTTCAGACCTGTCAGTTGCCTTGGACATGCCAGTCATCTTTCTAGCAGCCTTCATTCTCTACCTGTCAAGTTAACAGATTCTGATGTCAAAACTTCTGCAATACGTTCGAAATCAGCCACCCATATTAATAAGAGACTATCTAGTACTAGACATCATTCTCAATAATAATATTACTTTACTTATGTATGTATTTTTCATTCACATTTCTTTAATATTAAATAGGATATACATGCATCAAATTAAAATACAAAAATAAAATTATCTTTTGCATTTTGAATAGTTTTGTTATTTTAATAAATTTCTCAAGGTTAAAATAAAATATATTTATTTTATCACTTTTAATATAGCTTACTGTTTAAAAATTATCAACAAACTTTTATTAGTAGTAATAACTTTTTTAATTAAAATATAAAAAATTTCTGTTTATTATCAGCTAAAACATACACTTCTTTCTCGATAACAAAATTTTAATTTGACAAATGGGGAAAAGTAGAAATAAATACATAAATTAATGTACTGTATTTCATGTTTTTATTTGTTATATAAATATATAAAATTAATTTAATATATAATTCATACAAAAATATGTCTTGTTAACATTAAATGATATTTATTTATGTATATATTAAATCTCTTAAAATATTTTAGTTGTAATCATCTTTCATATCTTTTCTCGTTTATTCTGCATACAAGCAACATTGCGGATATCAAGCCAAATAGTTGAATGAATGCAAACAACATACAAATAATAGCAACTACATATAGTTGTTCCATTATCCACAAGTGCATTTTCTGATAACAACCCTATTGTATCAAAAAATTATTAGAATTTTTTAAATTTCGATATTACCTTTCTCTACTTTAAAAACTCACTTGGTTATGCCACTTTTCAGTTTCATTTTTCATCCCACAAGTATCATTTTTAAAATCTTCTAAACAACAAGATGTAGGTACCCAAGCTTTTTCAGGCCACGCCTTAATATTATACCAATCATTAATCCCATTAACGCCACAACATTCAAACTATAAATAATAATCTTTATTAATCTTTAATATACGTAAAAGTAATTAAATTATAAATACTTTATTATATATAGTTTACTTTTAATTGAATATGGTCCCATGCTTCAGTTAAACCATTAGTATCATCTACTTTGTACTTTTCTTGAATTCCGATGATTAATTCTTCTCTAAGAGTATCTCCTACCTAGATAATACTTGTAATAAATATCATCAATGATCATCAATTATTGAAAATCGACCTACTTACATGTTTTCTATATATAAATCCAAGTGTTCCAGCGGTAAATTCAAGTAGAAAAATTAATATAACTAATATAAAATACTGAAATTTTAAATTGATAATTAAAAATAAAAAGATTGATAATTATTTTAAATATACATTTTATTCAATTTTCAGATCTTACCGAAACTAAAAGACATTTATTTTGAAACCAGGAACCGCAACAACCAAGAAAACCAACGACAAAAGTAATAATTCCGGCTGCTATTGATAAACTACCGGCACTAATCATTTGGTAGGAAGGTAATAAAGTAGCATATCCTCCATAAACTATATGTAACCAAATTCCAATTCCAAGCATTCCACAACCGATCACCTAAAGTTAAAATCACATAAATAAGACGAAATAAATACAATATATAAATTTGAACATAATATATACTCACCCAGAACAGCAAATTAATAATACAAAGTGAATGTCTAACACACGTGTATCCAGTTCGCCCCATTTTTAATTAATCAAAATATCTATAAAAAATTATACGGAAACTTGAGTTTTATTTTTGTTTCTATTTAAATTATCTAAACATGAATAATCTCTAAATTCATTATACATTATAATGCATCTGCGACTTAATAACTACTGTTTAATAAATTATTAATAATATGGGTAGTTTTACATATTCGTACAAATTGTTGCGATATTTAGACTTTTGATTAAGAAACAGACAAATAACATTTTAAATTATAAATTCAGTATTACAAGACAAACTAATTGCTGATTTTTTGTTTTTATCTGACTATAATCTCTTTAGACGTAAAGCTAAATCGGTCGACGAACTTCTAAATTCTGCATGAAATTCACTTTAAGCAATTTTTTTTAATCTAAAAATATCATTCAGGAAACAACACACACACACACACACACATAACTCAGATTATTTTTTTTGTAATCGATTAACACAGTTTATAATATTTAAAGTCTAGGAATTCGAATGTCATTCGTTTATTTAAATAGCAGTTTTATTAAAATTATAAATGATCAAATTTAATTGATTTTTTTTAAGAGTGCACTCTAAACATTTATGTTCCATTTCCGATTTAAAAGTTCACGTGTGTTATCATAACACTTGCGGCTATTTACAGAATCTACTCTCTGATGTAACATTCTATTCTAAATAATCAAATTGAATATTACTTTAATTTTTTTTAAATTAACAATTAAAATAATTTCATTTTCAAACTACTGTATTATCATCAAAATAATTTGTCTTCTGGGAATTTTTACAAATAGGATATGACTTTATAGGAAATAGACTAATGAATTCGTGATTGTATTACATTCGCAAGACTGCATTTTTGGTTTTTCTTAATTAAAATCGAATTTTCATATTCTGTTACCAAATTTCCACGCAAGAAAGAAGCCAAATTATTTCATTTTTCTATTTAATTTGTAATAAATTAATTTTCGATTAAAAATTACATTAATAGAAATTCAAAATAAGTAAAACTTTTACCTTCTAACACGATAAGAAAACTTGAACAAGAGCTTTAAACTATAATTAAACTTTACATGTCATCCCCAGCGATTGTTTGAAGTATTAATTGTTTTTTTCTTTCTGTCATGGCTCCTTAGAAATAGCACAAAACTACAAATAAACTGCAGCTGTTTTCAAAAAATGTACCAATACGATTAAAACACGGAGATTAAATTTTCAAATATTAAACATGATACTATTATTAAGGAATTTTTGTCGAAGGTATGAACATATATAATTTTAACGATGATGTCTACACATAATCATATAAAAACTAAAATAAACAATTACTCAAATCGTCAGAAACTCTCTGTAACAGTACACGTCAAACTTTAATAATAATTCAACTCATAAATAGAAATTACTTTTGTACTTGTACGTGATTGTTACTGAATATCTCCTAGAGAGTAACGATTTGTCAAGGATAATATAAACTCTGGAAATAGATAAATTAAATTGTTAATTCAGTACGAAAATTAATAAAATGATGTGCCAACTGTTGTTGGTCATTTATGATCAAATTTAACTTTATTCTAGCAACTGTATATCTAAATAACTAATAAATTAAATGATAATAAGTCGACGTACCGGTCAGAAATTTTTATTTCATTGACCTGTTATTCGTCCTTGAGAACCTAAGATAACCTTATGACTGACATTTCAGTTTAACCCAGGGGCAAATCACCACCCACTTTAACATCTGTAGGCCAACAGGAAGATTAAAAGCGATGTAATAAACTAATAAACAAACGGAAAATCTATCGAATAAATCTAAATTCGTAAAATCGATTTTATAAACAGGATGCATTTTATTATTGATAATAAAATGAATATAGATGCCGTGATCTTGAAAGACCACACCTGTGTGTAGGATTATAAATGAACACCTATTTACGCCTCCACTCTGACCTCGGATAGAATAGCATCGAGCATTGTCCTCTTCTTTTAGAAATAAATTCAAAATTAAGGGAATTTAGTGTACAGGTAAAGAAAGTGAAAGGTAATAACAATAAAAATTAATCCATCCGGACACATATAACGTGAACTCACGTGCAGCTTTCCTACGCATTTAAAATTACAAAAGAAGACATAAAATACATCTACAGGTTTATATTATTATTATTAAAATATTCACTTTACGAATAATGGCATTATTACTTAACTTTTAATCAACCGTATATAAGTGATAGAAGTGTAAGATACTTACAAGATAATTTAATCTCCGAATTTATTTAGATCAACTTTTAGTTTCACATCATTCATTCATATCCGATGCATTATATGTTTCTAGCCACAGGAACTCTACACGTACGGAGTACTAACTTCCTTGTTTATACCACGAAACTGCACATGTAAATCTTAATGCCGTAATAGCGACCTCTATTGAGTATTTATTTTTTTATTATCCGAATTTTTCAATTTACTTTCATATTCACTCACAATAGTAAACGTACGTTGTTTAATAGTTAGTTTTTATACCATTTTGCAAATTTAAATAAAACAAAAAATTAGTTTTATATTCACAACAGTATTTTACAAAAAATACTATTGCTAAAATTTAAATAAATTATTTTTAAAACAAGCCTTTATACAAGTTATTAGTTTAAAAAAATATAAAATCTTCTACTTAAAATTTTTTCAATACATCTCGAGGGAAAAAAATTCTTTTGTTAATTTTATCTCTAAAATAAATTTTGTTTTTTTTTCCTCTAAAAAATAATAATTTATTTTTAATTAAAAACAATATTAAAATAGATAAGCTTTACATATAAAAAATTACATTTTACTTTATACAAAAAACAATACATTGAAGAAAACAACATTACAAGTTTTTAGATCTGTTTAAATAAAAAGAAAAAACATAGTTGTTTACAACACACTCGTAAAAAGCTTTAATTAAACGTTCTTGATAATAAATTGATAACATTATTTGTAGAAGCTTTTTTTTAATTAAAACGATTTGTAGCTCGAAGTGTAATTGTTTTTAAGTCTTACAAAAGTTAGTTATTTTCCTTTTCAAGAACAGTTTTTAAATGCATATAACTATATTTTTAAATATATAACTTATACATATTTAATTCTTATTTATATATGAGGTAATGAATTTCTTTTTTCTGTTTTAAATTTTTTAAGAAACGTAATATAACGAAACCTGTTATAGTATTTATAAATTAAAAACAGAAAAAAAAAATTAAATTTTTTATTCCATTAAAATAAAAAAGGATATCAAGAAAGATTTCATGTAAGTGACTATTCTCAATTATTCAGAAATCTATCTATAGTATTATAATCCCGTTTTTTTAGTAACCACATAACTCATAGAGTATTTTCTTAAGAATGATCTTGATTCCAAGAATAGGATACTGAAAGAATTACGATACAAAAGAGATTATTACAACTAAAAATTCGTAAATTGAATATTTGTTTACACCATAACTAAATTATTAATTAAGGATATTATTTGGATGGAGCAAGGAATAGATACTATATACAATTTACTCACTTGAATCCAAATTGTATTTAAGCTATTTCAATTATAATATGGGTCAATATTGATTAATAAAACTTATTTAACCTTTTCTACTATTGATTAATATGGTACAACGGTCAACCGGAATGGACGCATGGAAATGCTCCTGCTTCCACTATAGAGGACCGGCTTTTATTTTCGGGTCCTATCTCTTAAAGGACCTTACTTAAAGAAATATTATTCTTAAGGTCCGAGTCAGGCTCGTCAATCTCCATCCTCTAAAATCTAGCTGATCCCTCTGCAAGAGTGAGCAGCCTGTGGTAAGGTTGTTGATTGTTACAGCATCGTCACCTACTTGTTAGTAATTATCACTGATTGGAAAGTGGCGCCATCTGTTGTCAAAAAATATGATACAACCAACGATGTATATAGAGATGGGTACAACAGATTTCCACCGATTATATTTCAGATTTTTCTGTAGTGATTGTATTATATTCTACAAACCAAATAAAAGCTATTAGTAAATAAATTAGTCCAGAAATATTAAAATTTCGAAAGATGGAACCGTTGTTTGATGTCTACATTATTTTTTGCTACAATCAGTGATTACAGTTTTTTATTTCAGTTTACTAAAGTATATTAAAATTTCTTACTGAAGTTTTACCGTCATCACACATGAAAATTAATTTCTTATTATATGTATTCATAAAAACATATTATACTTTATATTAATTTTTTATATCAATTTAAAGGATAATATTATACTTGGAAAGAGATACCGCTAACCACGAAAACAGGAAATTCATTCACATCTAGAAATTTTTTATACAATGTATTGTGCAGTAGGGTTAGACCACCTATATTGGACCCCCTAAGATCTCAAGGACTTGTACAGGACATTTGAGCGGGAAAAGATATAAAAACTGCTCTGTCTAAAAAACACATGTATTAAGAATCGAATCAAATAGTTATCATTTATGTTTTAATAGAAACAGCAAAACAAATCAGTTTCTTTGAAGTCTGCAAAAGTCTAAATTAGGTATACCATGTCCTAAATTGGACCGTACGATTTCTAAATCGGACCATAGTGAAAAATAAGATTAAAGCTAAACAAAAAATCAAACAATTCTTTTATTTACTACAAGCATTCTATGTAGTAATATTTTTTTGTTCTTGGTCTCACTTTTTCACAGTTTTGATAAACCCATTCTTTGCAGCTCATGCACTAGATCATACCTCATCCTGTTTGCACAATTTGCAAAGCCATCCCACCATGTCGTTATTCAGTGCTTTCTGGGCACGAACACTATTTTGTAGGTCCACCTCTATTCACCAATTGCTTCTTATACGGTGTGGCGGTTAGAACAGTAGCAGCGGTTGACTTCTGTTTCCTAACTACCTTAGAAACAGGGAGCGGAGATATTTCTTGTGCCTGTATATAGGTTTCTTGGATGTTGTTGCCATTGAGGGAGAGGATGGCGTTGAGCAACGTTCCATGATGGAATCATTTCCAAAGTTAGCAGGTGACGAAACATCCTTCACTGCTGACATCACAAAGTCGCTATCGTCAAAGACATTGGAATTTACGGGCCAGACTCCCGACTTTGCAAATCCATTGATTGCAATGGCGACAGTTGCAGCTCGTTCATAGAAGTTCTCCAGCAATTCAATGATTTGAAATTGTGTAATAAGCCTCCCTGGGTGTTCTCGCATCCACGCGCCATAAGCCTGATTAAAGTACACAGAGAGAGGCTTTAAAAAAGCTACATCTAAAGGTTGTAAGTGATGTGTAGTGTGAGTTGGAAGGGACAGCATGATTACTCCATTATCTATTGCCAAGTTGATGGCTTCATTGTTCTTTGTATGAGTGGTGTGCCCATCTAACAGCAGTAACACCTTTTCCTCTTTTGTTGGCTTCGTGATATGAATGAAGTGGTTGAGCCATTGTACAAAGATCTCGCTTGTGATCCAATCACTTTCGCTATCTGCAAATTGTGTACCAGGAGGCGCCTTTGCTGAAAGCTTATTCTTAAAGCGAACTCTCTTGAAAACAAGCATTGGCGGGACAAATTGCCCAGCAGCACTCATGCAGCATATCGCTGTTGTGTTCGTGCCTCTCTCTGTGTGCCTCCACTCGTTATCGCACCAACTTGGTGCTTGCCCTTCCGTGCCAAGATTTTTTGTGGCTTTTGTACCGTAGAAAGTGCAGTTTCATCCATATTGTACGCTTTAGTTGCATCCAGGTTATTTTCTTCCACAAGTTTTCCCAAGATATTATAGAAACTCATAATTTTTTCTTTGCAG
>WUQG02425926.1:0-14741 GCA_011317285.2 Androctonus mauritanicus | reverse complement strand
TTACGACCGGTCTGTCGGAACCAATCATGGTCGTAAGTC
Organism: Androctonus mauritanicus; assembly: GCA_011317285.2. Taxonomy (NCBI): domain Eukaryota; kingdom Metazoa; phylum Arthropoda; class Arachnida; order Scorpiones; family Buthidae; genus Androctonus; species Androctonus mauritanicus. The sequence continues at coordinate 14,702 of WUQG02425926.1, read as the reverse complement.
GAGAACTAGCTGTATATTGTAATTTAAAGTAATAGTATAAATCGTGTTTAATATACTCATCAAAAATAAGTTATAGGTTCCTAACAAATTGATGAATAATACAATGAATCAGTCATTATCCAAATTTTGCAAATTCAGTTTCTTTAGAAACATCTATCATAATTATTTCACTTATCAAACTAAAGAGAGACAAATAAGTCTGAATTGCACTTTATCTATAAATTGATTAATAATAAAATATCACTTTCTATAGTAACATTGAACTCAATTATGTTCAATTGAAAAAATCATTTAATGTTTATTTTCAAATAGAGTTTGTTCTTAATTTCTTAATATGTTTGCCATTGCTCATATCTATTACTTACTATTTACAGATATTGAGAGTTTACTATATACAAAAAATGAATTAATAAACTTTAAATATATTGATTTATATGCTGCAATAATAAATTACATATAAGATGAAATCACAAAAGAAAGCAAATTTCAGATGGGAATATATATTGATTTATTAATTTTAAAGTAATATTAATTATTATAACTTTTAAAACTATTTAAAATAAATTTATGTTTTGTAGTTTATTTACAAATATAACAAATAATGCATAACTAATATTGTTTTAAATATAATACTATTTTTGTTTATTATTTGTTGCTTAGCTTTGCTTTTTTCATTAATACATGTTTCAATGTTTGTTTTTAAATTGTTTGAAGTAAATACTTTGAATGGTTTTATAGTATTAAATATATATATATTTTAATGCTATAAAATAAAAAAAAATATAAAAATATATATAAAATTTTTAATAAAGCATCTGTATTTTTCTATTAAAAAATATTATATAACTAAGAAAGTAGTTTTAGAATCAAATTTTTCTCAACTTAAAATGTATTAATATAACAAAAACAACTAGAAGAATCTATGATAAAATCAGAAAAGATTAGATTTCTAATCAAATAATTTGGAATTAATAGACTGCAAATTTAATAATTAAATAAATTTTAGCTACAATGTCACTATTTAGTGATTTATAATATAATTATAATCAACGAATTGTTGATCTGATTGATAAAGCATTATGATTAGGATGTTAACCCAAAGGTTTCCAGTTCAATCCCAGGATAGAACAAACCTTTATTTTGAATATTTAATCAAAAACTGTAGTTAAATACAGTCCTTGTGTCCTTATATGTTACTTAAATGACATGCTGTTTCAACTTAAATAAATGTTTTTGATCCAATGTAAAGTGTTCATCAAATACATCTTAGTCAATAGTCAGGTCATAAACATTATATTTTAACATTAAATAAATGATTTTTCTTCTTTTTTTAATGCAAAAAATAAATACATTAAGCAATATTTAAAATATAAAGATTTGTACTTATTAAAAATTCCAATAAATATTCAGCTTTTCAATTGATGTCTTTGTTTCCTCATACTTATATGATGGAAATTAACATCAACTCCAACCAGTAATTCTAAATGGTTCCTTTAATATTGATAGAACCTGTTAAAGTATTCAAAAAGTATCTCAGAAAATGGAATGCATCTGGAAGTGAAAAGTGGTGCTTTTAGGGAGAGTGTGCTATGATTTTTTTTTCAATTCTTGTGAAGGGAGACTCTTATTTCTTTCTGCTTTGTTTGATTGGATAGATTCTGAGAGTTATATATATTTTTTTGAATTCCTCTTGTCATTCTTTATAAACTGATGATGGATGAAGGCCTAAAAGTATTTTAATAAAACATTTTTATTTTATTTTTAATTTTCGTTTCTTGTATTGCTCATTTTTTATTTACTTGGAACAAAACTGCTTTTATTATATATTTTAAATTTCCTTATTAAAAACAATGCAAATACATGTATATATTATGTTTGTATTTAAAGATAAAAGGTTTTAAAGAACTGCTTTAGTATGTTACTTATGACTTGAGAATCACTTTCATTGTTTTCCATTTGTCTTCTCTTCTCTCTTTTTTTCTCTCAGTCTTTTCAAATTCTTTCCCTTTCACTCTTTATTTTCTATTTGAACAGAAAAATTCTCTGCTTTTTATTAAAATATGATCTTGAATCATGTTCTTTATTTCATTTCTCTATATTAAGCTAGAAATATGATGTGACAGTAAAAGATTGGAAGGCACATTTATCTCTGACAGTCTCTCTTGAAAAAAGAATGCATCATCATCATATAAATAAAGTATTTATTAATTATTCATATGTATTCCTTTATATGCAAATTGATAAATGCTAAATGCATAATAAGTCCAAAATTGCTTCAAATTTTTTCTGATTTTTTGGATTAATATTAATAATGTAAGAATTCTGCCTAGATATCATAGAAAAATCATAATCTAGATGAAATTTATCTGTAGAAGTCTTTCACAGAAAGATAAAGCTCAATATCAAGATTTTACTGATATAAGCCATTATGGAAATGACAAGTTTTTGATTGGTTGTTACAGGTTTTCTCAAATAACACAGCTATCATTGAAATTTAGAGATACAGTTATTACCTGGTTTATTAAAATAATTGCAGCCAAAGTTTTTGATATAAATTGAGTTTTGTGTAAATTAGAAAAATAATCAAAACTCCTTGAGCTAGGTGGCCTATGATGATTGCCTGCATAATATTATATACATAATATTATTCAAACATATAACTGCTTTACCAAGATAATATAGTTAAAATCTGAGCACTGACAGCAGTAAGTTAATCGTCAGAAAAGTTTATTTAGTACTTTCAATTGCTATGCAATCATCATTAGCAATAAATTACTTACAATCACTAACATAAGATCAGTTTAACTGAAAGAATTTCTTTCTGTTAAACTGTTCTTATGTTAGTGATTGTACTTTCTATAATTTAGCACTGATATTATTATCTGATATTGCTCCATAACTGAATGGTTGACAGCACTATATGAAATGATATTTTATTAATAATATGATGCTTAAGATCAATAAACAATATAGAAAACATAAAGAAATCAAGTAATATGAATTTTTAAACTAACACATTGGTTCTTGTAAACTTACAAATAGAACATAAACATCTACTGTATATTTAAAAAACAAGAAAAGAAAATTATAGAAAACATTTTATGTAAAGTTGAATTCATGGAAATTAATTATAATATAAAGTAGGAAATACATGTATTATATCTACTATTCTTCTGAATTAAGTCAATATAATCTATGTTAAAAATTAGGTTCTTTAATTATCATTAAAATATAAACAAAAACTAGCTTTTAAAAGCAGAATGTAATTTAATAAAAGCTAGGGCACTTTTGGAATACATCTTCTTTAGTAGCATGCATAAAATAGAATGCATTTTGAAATTTAAATTAAACATTAATGCATATTAACAAAATTTATGGTTAAACATAAAATATACTGAAAACAATTGACAGAAAGTAATAAATTTAATTATGATAAAAAAATTACTAAGCAAATTCATCTATATATATAGCTTCCAAGATTTAGGTAAAGTGTAGATTCTTTTTTGCAAAAGTACAAACTTTTGAAACTATCAATAATTAAACTTAATGGTATGACTCTGTAATATTTCCAGAGTTCAACCTGATCAGGTCTTCTAAACTATCAAAAAAATAAATTTCAAAATGATAATATAACATTAAAAGATAATACATGCAATTGGAACTTCACAATTATTAATGAACTCATGAAAATCTGTTAGAATGAAATTACAACAATACCTTAGTGCACTTAAATTATAAATTGAATAATTATCAAAAAACAAGTAAAAGTTAAGTAATAAAAATAATTTATTAAATCCACAAATCATTTACAGTGTTAAGAAACTTTATTGAAATAATTATAAAGTGCAAACAAATTAATGAAATATAACTTATTTAATTATCAGGCAAATAACCAAAAAATAGCAATAAAGTTATCAAACAATAATTTATTTATCAAATAAATTTTAAACTAATTAAAGTGTATATCTCTATTTATGCTACAAGAAAATAAAAACTCTGATTGATTGAAAATCAATTCAACAATATTGCTAATCTAATATTGCTTACAATTCATATCACCTCACCCACATCAACATCAGTTGTTTTCTTAAATAGGCAGTTTTTATGGATAGTTTGCACTCAAGCACATTTACATAAATCTATTAGACAACTTCTAATTTTCTGCTCACAGAATATTATCGACTAATTGAATCATTCCATACTACCAATAATGACATGTGGCTGTGAAACATGGACCCTATCAGAAAAATAATCAAAGAAAAAAAAAATGAAGAAAGAAACCAACCGATGGACAAAGAAAATTACAAAGTGGCAATTTAAGGCAAGGGAAAAGACATCCATGGATCTCTCCATGATTTGTATTGCCTGCAATACAAATCATGGAAAGATGATATAAGAAAAGTAATGGGTTCCCAATGGATCAGATTGCATAAGATAGCTACATCTGGAAACAAAAGAAAGAGCATATATATCTAGCAATGGATGAAATTGAAATGCTGATGTTGATAATGAATTGAGTCATTCAGTTTTACAATTATTATAATGTTTACATTTCTATCAAAAAAAAGATAATTCTTTAACTTTATTATGAGATCCCCATTCAGCAGTGATTTTATTTAAAATGAATGATCTCATAACATGCACTATTGAAGATAAGATCATTTCTTCTTATATCACCATTTTTGAAAAGCTGAAGAGTATAATTACATTTATCCTTAACTAAATAAAATACTCAATAGATAAATATAATAGAAAATAAATAAAAATAAAGAAAGGTTCAAGTTTGATTCTTCACATTTTAATGTAACTTTCATAAATATATTATTTCTTTTCTGCTATCAGGTTTTCTGAAAAATCATTCAAAATTTTTGACTTCTTTCCAAGATATTTCTATCTCTTTGTTACTGATAGACTAGCAACTAAATTATTATAATTGATATTTCTTTGATGATCAATCTTCTTAAACATTCTTTGTGTAGCTTTACGTAATATACTTTCCTAATAATACAACTGGCCAGCATTTAAAATAAATTTATTGAGTTATAGATGAAACAAAAACAACAAAACTCAAAGATACATAGATATGTTACAGGACAAACCCAAATTCAGGAAATACTAGAATTTTCTAATCAAAATGAGAATGTTCTAACACTTGTTGGACATTCTAGTATTTCCTAGGCTGAACTCGAAATGCCAAACATTTCTTATTCAAAGTTCGGAACTTCTAGTTTTTCCTAGTCAAAACCCGAAGTGGGAAACAGTTAAAACAAAAATCTTCATTTCTCATGTATTTCCACTCAGAGTTCAATATTTGCCAGCAGAAATTTCTTTCTTTAGAGAATATCTGCAAGAATAAACAAATCTCATTGAGAAAGGCTGCAATCTGTGCCAATGGAAGTACATAAGCTAAATCCGTTATTCAATACATGAAACATTGTGTATCTGAATTATGTTTGTGCAAAAAGAATAATATTTTGTGTAATTCTAAATGCTACAAAAGCCTACCTTGCAAAAATAAATAATAGATACCTAGTTTTGTTTTTATTTTTGTGTTTATGGTAATATCTGTAAATACAATTTTTTTAATTAATCAACAGTTTTTGAATACAAAAATTGTTGATTAATTGATTAAAAACATGAATTGATTAAAAAATTATTGTAATTAACATAATGCATGCTTTTATTACTCAACAGGAAATAACAATTTCATTGTTATTTTCGGTTGAGAAAATGAAATAAGACAAATTGAAAATAGAGCTAACTCTCATTCATTAGTACATAGTTGACTTTAAAGAATTGAAATTGCCAATTTTTTTATTTTTATGGACAAATATTTTAATATTTTTATTAATCAAAGTTCAACATAAAATATGAAATAAAAAATTTTAAAAGTTGAAAAACACAACTATGTACTTCTTATTTATTTTACAAAGTAGGTTTTTGTGGCATTTAGAATTACACAAAATGTTATTCTTTTTTGCACAAATATAATTTAGATATACAATGCTTCATGCATTGAAAGAAAGTTTAGCCCTATGTACTTTCACTGATGTAGATTTCAGTCTTCCTCAATGAGATTTGTTTATCCTTATGGATATTCTCTAAAGAAAGAAATTTCTGCTGGCAAATATCAAACTCTGAGCAGAAATACATGAGAAAAGATTTTTGTTTTAACTGTTTTCCATTTCAGGTTTTGACTAGGAAATTTTAGTATTTCCTGAATTTGGATTTGTCCTGTAACAGATATAATAAGAGTGAAGTTCTAAAAGCAAGAATTCAAAATATAAAATTTATTAAATGTTTTTGGCTCCTCATCAGTTACATTACATAATAAATATCATAATAGAACAATGTTAGTATTGAATTTCATTCAAATTAGCAGTTTCATTTCAAGTTCTATTTTCAAAAATATAAAATAAAAAATTCCTTTCACAGGGCTGAACTTCAACTACCCTCCTCCTTTATCATCCTAGCTCACTGACTCCTCTTCTCTCCCATAATTTCCCTTTTTACTTTTGAAATTATAATATTAGCCAAGTCTTTCTTCTGTTTATTACAATCTAGCTGGTGATTGGTTCTCATTCCTGACTGGAGGTATTTAGATCTCATTTAATCTATTCAATATTTCACTCAATGCTTACATATTTATTGAAAGAGAAGAAATATTTATTAACACAAAAGTAAAAAATCACGTCTTTGTTTAAATTTCCTTGTTTCTTTTCAAAATATTGCCATCATTTGAACAAACAGAAAAAAGAAAATGAGAAAAAACAAACTCCTTCACAAAGGCAAATATTTTATATTTATGTTGATTCTCACATAAATATAAAATATTCAGCTGAAAAAGTCTGACCAAGCCAAAAATGTTTTTTGTGTAATTAGTTAAGGAACATTACATAATTTTTATTCCTTCTTGAAAGCTTCTATAATTGTGATAGTAAAAAAATTGATAATAGAAAAAACAAAGGACATAAAAATTGTTGAAAATAATAATAAATATGGTGTATCTACCATAAAAGTGAATGCTAATATAGGTCATGAAAGATATATTAGATGAAAAATATTTCATAATAAATTATCTAAGTCACTAAATGTGGGTTATTATCTTCATTAATTGACTTAATACTGACAACTATGTTAATGCTATATTAATAAATTATAAAGATGCAAATTACTTTATATTTAAAATCAACAAATATTAAAGTTATTGCATCTTTTTGGTTTATTACACCACCACTTCAAAAATGTTAAGCCAGTTGATTCATGGCAATAGGTTGCATTTGATAATTCAAATAAATATCTGTATCATGAGATTTAAATCAGAATATTGTCACTTCATGGATAATATATTTATTATAATTCTGAATAAATATTAATAAAATATATTTATTTTTATAAAAATCTTAATGTGTAGCTAACTGCATTGCAATGTTTGTCAAAAATCTTGTGCTGTCTTTTTGCTGCTTCGTTTTGTGATCAAATGTATTTTTTTCTTTGGATTGATATTATGATTTTTGATAGACATATAGAATTCATGATGGAACTTTCTTAAAACGGATCAAAAATCGAAATACTAATTATCAGGTAAGTTCTGTCTAAAATTAGTTTAAAGATCTTGTGTAGATTCAACTCTAAGAATTTCAAAATTCTTTGGAAGTAAAATTTTAATTTATATATATTCTTATCATTGAAATCAATTTTTTTTAAAATTAGATTGCATTTTTAATAAATTTATTCATTTCATACTAGGTTCCAACAACTCTCTCACCTACTCCTAAACCAACTGATTCTTTTAATCCAAAGCGTAGTCGGATAGGTAGTCTTTCAGAAATTGACGTAGAACAGGTTAAAATAGCCAATTATGCAGATACCGTTCGTCAGTTAGATGCATATTATGGACAAGGTTTGAATATTATTAAGGATTAATATTAAGCATTAAAATTTTGAAATTGATTTTTGTTTCTTTTTTTTATTTTATAGTCAAAAGACAACTTTTAAATTACCAAAATCCAATAACTGGTCTTTTCCCTAGACACTCTAAAGATAAAAGAGAGGGTTATATTAGAGACAGTATTTATTGTGCCACAGCTGTTTGGAGTCTTTTCCAATCTTATAAGTACAGTTGATAAAATTAATGCTTTAAACTTTATCTGTTTCAACAAAAACAAAAATAAACAGCAATGATTAAGAGAGAAAATTTTATTACAGAAATATTTTCAAACTAGCATGTGCTTTTTTCAGCTGTATTGAGTACAGTTGAAGATGACCTCATGAGTAGGTTGAAAACATTTCTGTAATAAAAATTTCTCTACTGATCAGTGCTGATTATTTTTGTTTTAATTTTACATCAGGAAGTAAAAATATAAATTTTATCTTTTTTTTCTTATTTAACGATTGTTGTTATTAAGAGAGAATAATATATACATATTTTTATCTTTGTAGGAGACTTGATGATGATAGGGGAAAAGCATACGAATTGGGTCAGAGTGTAGTGAAATGCATGCGTGGAATATTATTCTGTTGGATGAAGCAATCAGAACATAAGGTATCTTCTTTAATTATGTAAAATTATATCAAAATAATTACATGAATATATCTACATGCAAACAATATGATGATATTTTGCCGTTATTGTAGAAAATAATAAGCCTAAACAATATGAATAAGTGAATTATTTTGTCTGTTAATTTTTTGTAAAATAATTATGAATTTTATTATAAAAATAAATGAATTTAAACAAAATATTAAATTTTATTAAATTCTAACTTCCAGAATATTTCATTTATTTTTCTCAAAATAATTTATCAGAATAATAAATATTTAAGAGTATGGATAATCTAAGATTAAAATTTGACAAGAATTTTTATAATACTTAAATGAAAATAAAATTATAACGAAATAATCCTAAACTATAGTCTGTCCCGGTTAAGAAAAACCCCAATGTAAATAAACAAGATGTAAAGAGGCTTAAAAGTTGTAATGTTATTGACTGGTGATGACTGGTGGTGTTAATGATGTATTATGTTGCTCACATAAAGTAGTGCACTTAAAAAAGCCATTATATAATCACAGAACATAAATGTTTAAGAATAGTGATTATAATTTTTGTTGCGGTCAGCCAAGGAAATATTATAAATAACTCATTTCAATGCTTTCTAAGTAGTTTCTAACAATAAGTGAATCTCCCACAATTTTAAAATTACTGATAACCCCTTCACATGCTTGTGCACATGACGATGGACTTTCCCACCTACACATTTTTCCCCAACCAGCACTCATTTAGAGAGCATGAATACAAATTTCGGAGAAATGGTTTGTTTACATCAGGGTTTTTCTTAACTGGAACAGACTATAGTCAAATTTTATCCCTAATGAAATATGGCAATTTAATTCTAAAATATTTATTTTAGAATTAAACTGCCAAATTAATAATTATTTACAATAATTGGAACAGTAACCAAAAGATCCTGGTTTGACTCCAAGCCAAAGCAAATTCTTCATTTTGGGAAATTAATAAAAATCATAACTAAATTATTAAATAAGAGTGCCAGCTTAGTCCAAATTTAAAATAATTAATTATTAATCCAATAGATTGTGGCATCAGTGTAATTAATAAATTATTATTTAATTTAGTTTAAAATTATTTGATTTAAAAATCCCTAATTAAATTGAATTATGTTATATAAAACTATAATAATTTGTATAGTTATTGAGACATTAAATTTAAATTCAAAAATTGTTTGATGCTTAGGGTTTGAAAAGTCAAAATTGAAAACCTAGGAACAATCTAAGTAAATAACAACTATCATAAACTATTATATTATAGTGTGCATTATTGTATTTATTTAATTTTTTGAAAAGTTTTAACAAAGTTTTGGCAATTGATAAAGGGGTATCATAGATAAAATGGCAATAACATTTTGTAAACTAAAACCAAATTGAAAATTTTTACTTTGGAATTAATGGAATTTAATTTTTTGTTTTATAATTTTCTTCTAATGAACAGTTCAAGGAGTGCATTATTTTTTTTGTAAAATGAGGGATAAGTGTATTTGAAATAATATGTAGAAATCAGAAATAAACAAGCACTAACACAGTATAGGGAAATTCAAATACAAATTTATTTCGAACAAACAAGCGCTTTCGGCTATAACGCCATCATCAGATTCCAAAAGAAGCGTTTGTCATACCTTATGACAAATGCTCCTTTTGGAACCTGATGATGGCGTTATAGCCGAAAGTGCTTGTTCATTCGAAATAAACTTGTATTTGAATTTCCCTATATTGCGTTAGTGCTTGTTTATTTCTGATTTCTACATATCAAAGGGTTAGGAGTCTCTCTAATTATACTTCTTATTTAAAATAATATTTATTATAATGAGTATAAATTACAGCAATGCATAATTATTTTTTCTAGTATAAATTTAGTTGTATCATTACTTAGTATTGCTTTAATTATTTATCTAATAGATGATTTAATAATCATATTAATAATAAAAAATATTATTATTAATATGATATTATTTATTAAATAAAAAAGTAAAAAACATAATATAATTCAGATGAGTTTTCAACAAAAGTTGATTTAAATTAAACAAATAATTTAATTTAACTTAATTTCATAATTTTTTTAGTGATCTTTTTTACTGTTTTACAAATATTAAATATCATATTAACTTGCTGATTATTAATGTTAAGTATACTTTATATGGTTTTTCATTACAACATCTATATAATTGATATTTTTTATAATTAATTTAAAGTCCTTTGGCCACAAGCTAGTTTCTGTAGAAGACGCTGCATATTTATATATGATTTTATTTTAGAGCTCTTTTAATATTTTATAAAACAAAATAAAAAGTAGCTTATCAAACTTTAAAAAAAATTATAGATGCAGCAGCACTTTTGGATTAGACCACTTGTCTTCAGCTACAAAGAGAAAGTGAGCATTAACAGAAAATGGAGAAGAATACCTGTGTAAGCAAATATAAATTGCAATGTTAATCCCAAGTATCAACAACAGATCGATACAATATAAAAAACAATAAAGAAAATACAGCCTACTCAAGAAACTTGACTGTTAAATGTGATGATGCTAAAATCATCAACTCACTACATTTTAAGGAATGGAGACCAACTTTCATGATGTTTAGAACATTTGCCTTCATAACCAGGATAAAAGTTTAATTAATTCTAGGGATAAGGATTCAGTACTTCATGCCTGGGAGTTCTTGATTAATCAACACACCTGCAGTATGTAAGTACTGCAAATGTAAACATTTGTAATTATTGTCACTTTTTCTCCATTCCTTTTTGTATAACATCTTATTATTTCATGTGTACAACATATTTATCAGTTCCTACTGTTACCCTAACACTTGGAGTTTGACATCACAATTTATACTTGTTTACACAGATGTTCCACTCCATTTTCTGTTAATGGAGTGGAACATCTCTTTGCCTGTGAAGCGAGGCAGTCCATTCTGAAAGTGCTCCTGCATCTATAATTCTCTTTTAAGATCCAATAAGTTAGTTTGGACTTTATTTTATATTAATTTAGGATCTAGTTGTTAATTTAGTATAATAATAAGGAACATTACAATCATATATAATACATTATGAGTATTTCATATTTAATGAAAGTAATATGTTCCTTGAAAATTGTTGTTAGGCATAAATTTATAAAAATGGAAATTCAGCTACTGTTATTGCCAGTGTAAAAATTTGTAATTAGTTCTTTGATTCCAAAACTTCATGGTCATTTTGTTTGTCATTAAAAATCTTGTAAATTCAGTTTATTTTATTTATATTAAGGATCTGATTCTTAATTTAATTGCCTATCAGAATGTTAAGCAATTGCATTCAATAACTATGGGTACTTGTATTTTAATAAAAATAAAAGCTTTGTTATTCAATTTATAAGATTTATATCTTTACATTTAGCTTTGTTAGGTTTTCCTTCTTTCTTTAGATTCAAGTTATGCATTTCTGCATGCTATATTTAATATGTATCTGTGTTTCCTTAATTAGCATTCTTTCAATAAACATATTTGTTGAAAGAGATATTTTTTTCTCATGAGAAATATTAGCATTGCAGTATATATTGAGTATAGAATTTATTTAAAAATATAAAAAAAACATGTATTTATAAAATAAATATACAGTTCAAATAACAAGTTTATTAAACAATCTAAGAACCATACAAAAAAGGCTGATTTGCCTATCCTCCTTACTGTTGTCTTTTTTCCCTGCCTTTTCTTCTTCTTTTTTTTTGCATTCCCTAGTAGCATTTCTTTTTTTTTTTTTATTCAAATTCTCTTTCACGAATGAAAATGTTTACCAACTTGAAACATTGCATTGTAAACTTGAATCATTTTTGAACCCAGAGTAGATCACTTTAGTTTTGGGTTATCCAAAAGTGTAATTCTAAGTTTGATCAGTATGGGGTGATTGGCTTTTCCACACAGACAATTCAATTAAGAGTGATACAGTGAAGCATAAGTATGTTTGATACTCCGCTTCTGCAAAAATTATCGAATTGCTTAGCCATAAAGTTAATTCCATTGTCACTCAAGATTATTGAAATAGATAAGTGCTGAGCTTAGTATTTTATAGAGGCATTGAATGAAAGTTTGAGTAGTGTTTTTTACTGTGAGGAAAGCCCAAACATATCTTGTTAGGTGATTCTCAAATATCTGAATGTATTTTTGACAAGTGTTTGCAGCTGTCTTTCACAGAATGATGGTGTCAATTATTACTTTTTTCACTGGCAGAAGATTTATATCTAGTATTTTGTATTATCTGATGATGGGCTGGTTATCATGTTTGGCCATCTGGCAAACTCTGCAGGAGCATGTATACTTTTTAATGACCCTGCAAATGTTTGTCCAATAGAATTGTGATGATGAGTTTTACAGTTTTGTTGGCTGATGGGTGATTTTGATTGTCATGATATTCTTTCAAAACTCCCTGTATTAGTGATTGTGGAACCACTGCTTTTAATATTCTCTTTTGTCTGATTATAATGAGATTTTGATGAGAATGAAGTTTCTTTACAAAACTGAGATGTTCTTGCTTTTCTGCAATAGAAATGTGGACTATATTATTGATGATCTTGAGAGAACATTTACATGAGTTTGCTTTGATCCTGACTGATGAACAATTGCAAAAGATTTAGTTGAAAGCTCAATGATTCATCAGAAATTTTGTTTTTGATTTGCTTTAGATTTTAGAATTTTGCTTTAGATTTTTTTATGCTTAACAGTCACTGCAAAACTTGATGATCTGTGATTACCTGAAATGGCCTGTTTTCTAAATAAACTTCAAAGTGGTCAGTTGTGCTAATAATGTTACATTCCATTTTGAATACTGAATAATTTTATTAGTATTTCAAAAACTTCTTTGAGTAATAAGAGCTAACTTTCTCTTTTCAGTATGAATTTTCTTGAGTTAGCTCCAGTACTATTTTGGATGCATCTGTGTAGCATTTGCATGGAAGTATGGGGTCATAGGTTGTTAAGATTGGATCCAAACTGAGTGCCTGTTTTAAATTTTGAAATGCTTCCTAAGTTTCATTGTTCCATATGAATGATTGATTTTTGTGAGTGAGACAACTTAAAGGATGAGCTTTAGTTGACAGTTTGGAAATAACTTCCCAAAATAACTTGCCAGACCTAAAAATTGCCTCACTTGTTTGACTATTGAAGGCCTAGGGAAGTTCTGAATCACCTTGATCTTATCTGAATCAGTTGCGATTCAATTGTGATGTATAATATTACCTAAGTATTTAACATCTTGTTGAGAAAGGAACATTTGTTCATTTTTAGCTTGATATTGAACTAAAAATGAACAAATATTTTTATAAAAAAATTGATGATAATCTTTTAAATTATTTAAACAGAGAGAAATTCATTCTTTACTTCCTGATATAAAATTTATACATAAAAAATATAAACAGCACTGATCATGAGAAAAAATTTTACTACCAAAATGTTTCTATAATAAAATTTTTTCTTCTGATCAGTGCTCTTTGTTTGTTTTAATATATAAAAGAGAGAAATTACAACAATAAATCTATATTGCAATTTTACTAAATATCATTATAAATAAGCTATAGTTGATATCTGTTAGGATACTTTCAGTATGGAGTGAACCAGAATTAAAATGATAAATGAATTTTTTCTAATTGATTCAATTTGTTTTGTTTCAAGTGATGCACTTTTTTTCATTTTATTTTTTCTTTATATATTAAAATTTTATCCAAAATATTAAAATAAATATAATGCCAATACAAGATTTAGATATTAAAATCAATTAGAAAAAATCATTTTGATCTGTTTTGTGTAATTTATTTTTTGTCCTAGGATAAGATAGGAAAATATCTAAAAGAAATAAGATTTCAAGATATAAAAATTATATACAGTAAAACTTCGATCTAACGTTCGTCAATTTAACGTTTTCCTCGATCTAACATTCTTTTTCTCCAGTCCCGGCAAAAAATAGGAGAAAATAACATTAAAATGTTTCAATCTAATGTTTTTTGATCTAATGTTATCCTCTGTCTAACGTTCAAATTTTCTGGTCACTATATCACGAAACTCATGTAAATAATTTTCGATGTAAAGTTTGACAGAATTATTATTACGTCCTGTTCTCATACACATCGTCATAAGTTTCCCATTGGAAATATACATATCGGTACG
>WUQG02425915.1:0-14742 GCA_011317285.2 Androctonus mauritanicus | reverse complement strand
GCCGTCTATTTCTTTCTATTGTAATATATATATATAACACATATATATTTCAATAGAAAAAGATATGAATGACCCAATATTTTCAACCCCTTTGACGATTTTAATTTCGCCTACCCCATATTACTTGCAAAATGGTTCTGCAAGTAATATGGGGTAGGCGAAATTAAAATCCTCAAAGGGGTTGAAAATATTGGGTTATCCATATCTCTTTCTATTCCGCATAGGCTGTCCGTACCGTTTGATCTATTGGGACGAAATTTTGCAAGATAATTTTTATGGCCCTGCGATTAGCATAGATTACTGAAAATTAAAATGTCCCAGATGATAAAGATTTTGGGATCATAAATTAAAATATACGGTATATTTAAAGTTTTCAGATTGTTTTTCAGGTGACAAAACTTCAGATCGGAATGACGACATAGTCTCATTAGCATGAAATGTTTCTCTACGTAACATTAAACGACGACACAAAACATAAAAGCATGAAACCATTTTGGTGTAACAATAGCGCCACGACAGTTTCATTATATGAAATAGGGATGGATGATATGTTTCGTGGGCGTTCTTGAATTGCACTATCTGCTGTTATAAAAATTATCAATTCAAAAATTATTGATGGAGGAAACAACTTGATTATCTTATAAAATCACTTTCCCTCGAAATTAAGATATAAAAAGGAAGTAAAATGACAAAATTATTGCTGATGTTTTCGATAAATTTAAATGCTATCGTTTATTTTGTGCATTTATAGTTACTTTTTCAGCTAATTTTAAAATATTTGAATATAATTTATTGGTTACCATTTAAAAAACATCTGAGAATAAATTTTATAAATAAAAATAATTTTTATTTTTAAGTTAATTTCGTTTTGAATTCTCTAATGATTTTCAAAACTAAAACCATTCTGCCAAACCCATGTTTATCAAATTTACTAAATAAAATACCACTTAAATAATTTATATTATTACTTATAAGTTATTTAAGAAGCATTTATACACGAGGTTGGTGCATTATATAATTCTATAAATTGCATAAATTAATCCACTAATGCATAGCACTTAGAAATTGCTAAGTGCTATGCATTAGTGCGATTTAATATATCAATAAATATTTATATTGCGATTTAATGTATCAATGAATATTAACTGCATTTCCTTTTCCAGGAAAAATTTATAAGAAATTAAATTGCCTTTCATGATTTTTGATAATATTGAATATTTAAAATAATAATCACATGCGATATTCTTTAAAAAATTTGTTCTTTATTTATTTTTTGTTTCGTTAGTGTTTATTTTTACTTTATTTTTTAATAAAGAAATAAATCTTTCAATTTTTTCCTTACTTGGCTCTTTATTTATATTTAAATATAAAAAAAACAAAACACTTAAAAGATAGCTAGCCAGATAAAACATTGCAAAATTGTTAAACAGACCGAAAACATATTTTTTTTTGTATTTTGGATCATAATATGGTGAAAGAAATCAGATGTTGCAAATAACAAGGAAACAAATGGACAGCGGATGAAAGCAAAGTGATGAGAACTATTTAAATTTGAAACTCAGGAATTCTTAATAGATGAATTTTTTTCATGTTTTTGATGAAGTATTGTCAGCATTATTATTAATTTCTCTGTAATAATTGAATCTTTACAGACATCTCTGAATCTTCAACTGATGCTACCATTTCTAAAAATTTTTGGATTCTTCTTTACTATGAATTTCTTAAGCTCTTTCCATACTTGATCAGATATTTTATTAAAATAAATAAATAATTGAAGCAACGATCAAGTATTAACTAAATACACTTAATAATAAAATTTAATTGCCTTTTTTAATATATAAACTATTAAAATAAAATAAAGAAGTACTGAAGAAAGTTTGATTGTAATCAATTCTTTATATTCAGCTATAATTTGCATAGAGTAGCTATAATATTTTAATGTAATTATATTATTTTATCTGGATAAAGTTATTTACAGTTAAAATGTGATATTTTTAAATATAGTTATTTCTAGCCTTTCTAAAAGTCTATAGAATATTATTACTTGCAAAAGATAAACGAGTAGTTAATTTGATATATAAAGATGATAATGACTCATATTTCGGGATATAACATTGATTTAGTTAAGAGAAGACAAATCTTGTGGTTCAAAACTTAAAATGGTATATTATATCATTATCATTTGATTATCATTTAAACATAAAACAATTTCAGTATCTAATAAGTTTTCTTCATGACCTAAAAATCTTGAAAAAGAAGGCAATTATAGAGTTTTAATCTACGTAATAGAAAGACATTCTGAAAGAAGCAAAATTGCCTACTTTCTGTAAGTGTCATTCATTCTTCATTTACAGGAAAACCTGTCTAAGCAGGATAACGTACAAACCGAAAACTGCTCAACATGGATGCTCAACATTTATTTTTATTCCCAAATAGCTTCCATAGAAAATCAAAGAAAATATCTATATAACGCGGAAAATGTCTAACGTGGAAACAGAAAACATTTTAAAATTTCACTGAATAAAATTTTGACTTTAAAGGATTTAAAGTGAAATTATTGAACAGAATCCACGAAATTGCAGAAAATGAGTATTGTGTGTAAAAAAGATTATTAAAATAGAAATTATACATAATTGTAAATTTATTCTAAATGAAAAATTATCAGTTATGTCAATGAATATATTTCTTTACTTTTATAATTTATGTTTATTATCTCCAGAGTATTATAGATTTTAAATTTGCATAATTTGCTATTTTTATTTTATATTAATTAATCATTCTCAATGATTATTTGTTAGCAGAACTCACAATTATTTTATATTGTTGCACCATGATTATCATTATTGTAAACGATAATCAATCGAGAACATCAAAAAATGGAAAAGCTAACTCAACAGCAAATAGTAATGCTTCAAGATATTTTCGAGTCTTTTGATAAAAACAAATCTGGGATTATCAATTGCTCAGAATTCGAGAATGTGATGAGAACATTGGGTTACAATCTCTCTGAAACTCAGTTGCATGACATAAAAGAAGAGTTTAGCGTAAACAGCATCGCATACATTGATTTTCCTATGTTTCTACGATTAGTGTGTGAACAAGTGGAAAAAATTTCCGACAAACAGAACATCTTGAAAGCATTCACCATCTTAGATCCGGCTGGAACTGGTTATATTTACATAGATGAATTGCGTTATGTGCTGACAACTCACAATTTAACAAACGAAGAAGTGGATGCTCTTTTGGAACAGATGGAAGTAGACGATGAAGGAAGAATCGATTACAAAGAATTTGTCAATTTAATCATTTCAAATGTATAGAACAATAAATATGGCATCATTTAATGTTCAGTTATTTTTAGCCACAGTTAAATTTTTTATGAGTCCAAAAATTATAAATTTAAATTGTGTTTAAAATTAACTTATTTTATGAATTTTTCATCCTTCAGCTTTACTCGATGTAAAAATATCAAAATTAAACGTATAGATAATCCATTGATTTTTTATAAATTTCTGTGTTATGCTAGATATAGTCTATGGAATATTTTATATATTATATATATATATATATAATACAGTAAGACCTCGTTTAATGCGGGGGATACGTTCCAAAAAACAAGCGCTAAATAAAACAGCGTTAAACGAGGTCATCTTAATATATAAACAATGGAGATAGGTGAAATAGGACAGTGAATAAAAAATATACGTACCTTTTTTTCTTGTAACATATATCATTAGTATTGAATTGAATTAATTATAAACAGTTATTACTACTATCCATTTGTATTCACAAATCATTCATCAAAATCAAAAATATTCGAGAGAATAATTTATGTTTGTGATGAGAAAGTTTTTTTTCATTTGATACTTTTTGTTTCTTCGTTCTGTAAGCAATTGTCGATAGCAAGACATCGTATCCATGACTCTTCGTCTTGCCTTTGATCTTCTATCAAAATTTAGATCATTTTGTATAAACCAATTCATAATTTCCGTAATAGTAGCTAAACTTCATAAATATGAACTATAACCGTAGCAGACTTTGATATGTGCTGCACTGCACTGATATCAAACACACTGCCAGATGGCATAGGAGTGTCAAAGTAAAAAATTCATGTGATTTCGGATTTATGTGAGCATTTTTCCATATGATTTCGTTTTTTTCGAATTTTATATTTTTTATTGATTCATTTTGACGCAGTTTTTCGAACCGTGCCAAAGTGAAACAATAAAATTATAAAATTCGGAAAAAAAACGCGTTTTATGGAAACAGTGTTAAAGGGAGCAGCATTAAGCGGGGTCTTACTGTATATAAAAATGTATTTCATATTTTCCTGAATTTTCTAATATGTAAATTCTCAGAAATGCTCAATAATTACTGAAATATATAATAATATTAAAAGCATTTTACATTTTTATTTTGCTGTTGTAGGGGAATTATTTTGCTATATAAATAACATACTACCATGAATGGTTGTATAAACAAATAAATAAATAAATTATTATTATTATCATTATAAATGTTTTTTATTTGTTATAATTACATAGCCCACATATTTAAAAAATTTCGGATACCGTAAAAGCAATGGAGATTTAGAGAATATTTCATGAAAATTTTTAGTATTTGAAGAATTTATTTGTGTGGCAGACTGTGTAATAATAAAAAGTTTCTTTGATTATCTGCGTTTAAGCGACATATAAGAATTATAAAAATCGTATTTGAATGACTGGCAAAATAACATGAAGATCTCCATTAAGTAGATTTCTTAACCTGCTAAATTTAAAAAATAAAGAAATATATTTCTGGACTATCAAAAAGCAAACTTAATTGTCAAACTGTGACAGAATTTTCTTTCATTCGTATTTGGTTTATTTGACGCGTTAACATTGTTAAAAAGATAACAATTCTCTTTAAGATAATAATATTATTCTTTACTTGTTACAAAATTAATGACTGCGGTAGGTAGATTAATATATTGCTAACTTTCTTATGCACTTTGTTATGGAACAAGAATTCCAGTATTTAAAAATATAAATACTTCATACTGGCTTCTCTAATTTTTATTATTAAAATCTTGAATAGTGTTTTCTCGATAAACTTATTCAGTGTGACTTTGACCTCATAAAATGGCTTTAAATGGAAACAACAATCCGGCACTTAACATCAGACTAGTTAAGCGAATACAGTGGCGAGACAATGAAATCGTTCAACCACCAAATGATACAGTTAGCTGTTTAAAATTTACTCCTATACTGAATCAAAATTTTTTAGTTTCTGGAAGTTGGGATAACGAGGTATGCTTTATCAGAAATATTGAATGATTTAATATAATAAATAATACTTTTAATACAAAATTAGTTGCGATGTTGGGAAGTTCTTGACTGTAATAACGCCGTTCCTAAAGCAATGCAGCTTCATCAAGGACCAGTATTGGACATAACTTGGAGTTCGGTAAGTTAAAAAGAATAGTTATTATTTCACTTAATTATAGTGTATATATATATAATTGAAATAAAATAATAAAATTTCAGGATGGTAGTAAAGTGTTTTCTGCTTCCTGTGATAAAACTGCGAGAATGTGGGATCTGAATTCCAATCAGTTAATTCAGATTGGTCAAGTAAGTTATCTGTTGACCTAATTATATATGCTATATAAAATTAAAAAATAGTGAGGGGAAAATCCCTAAGTAAAAGTGTTTATTACATAGAAAAATATATAGATAGTCCTCGACTTACGATTGTTGGACTTATGATATTCTGAATTTGATTATTTCAGAGCATATTGGCTAGATTTACTTTTTTTATTAAAAATATAGTAAAGCAATCACTTAACAATTTTGGGATACGGATTTGTTTCCGAATAATTTTATAATCTTGAAGACAATGAATCAAATTCGGACGATTATACCATCTTAAAGGATACAATATTCCATTGTCTATTATTATTATTACTAAAATTATTACCATTATTTCTTATTATCGACTTGCAATTGGATTATGAAAAAATAATTTCGTCGTAACTCCAGAACAACCTATATATGCTATTTTTATGCTAAATTGTAGCGATAATATAGCGTTAACTTTTTGTTAGATGGATTATAGAAATAATTTTAAAATTGAACATGAACTATTAGACTGTATTGAATATGAGGAAGATAATTTATCAAAAAAGACAACGATAATATGCTATTCTTGCGGCATAAATATTTTTGTTATTATTTTCCTGTATACAAGATTGATGCATATAACACATAGATTTATTTAGCGTAAATTAATGCGTAATCAGCTTCATTAATATTAAACATCCAGTTAATATCCCTTCAATAAATATAGCTCTTTGCATTTGAAAATTATTATTATTATTTTTATTCTTTATTGTCACCATAAATTCAGGTAACCCCATACAAGAAAGTATCAACAAAAGATATATATATCGTTGTGATTAGCAGTTCCAGCTGCTCTATTCCTAAACGATTTTGACGTCTTAGCTGAACGAGAGAAATTAATGTAAAATAACTCATGAGATCTAATTAATTTTTTAGGAACATTAAAAGAAACAAAATTGCTTGCAATTTTACAAAGAACATACTTTTTAAAACGCTTAATATTCTGTCTTATAATGAGATCTTCAAAAGTAATGATTTGAACTTTATCAAATTCTGCCGATATCATTCGTCTTACAACTTTAACTAATATAAATTATGATATTTTTTGAAAAATTGCTTTTATTAAGATTGCTTTTGAAAGTTATTTAGTGTGTTAATTTAATACTATAAACACCATGTTTATTTTATATTTTATTATATGTTAATCTTTATACATGCTATATTCTTCTACGTTAATGAGCTTATTTATTAAATATCTTGATATTTTAGCACGAATCTTCAGTCAAGACTATAAACTATATTACTGCATCGAATTATTCTTGTGTGATGACCGGAAGTTGGGATAAAACGTTGAAATTTTGGGATGGAAAGAGCCCAAATCCAATATTGAATGTTAATCTTCCAGAAAGATGTTACTGTGCCCATGTTGTGAGTGTTTCCTTTCGTTTCATAGGAATATCTATTTATATAAGTATATATTAAATGAATTGGAATTTTGCGTTATGATCACTTAAAAAATTAAGGATATCGGCTATTCTGGACCCTGATCAAAAAATTCCATAATTTTTTTTGTAAATTGTAGTAGTCTCGTCTGAACATAATTTTTCTCTTAAATTAAGATCGTAAATGCAAAAATAACACATAAATCAATATAATATAATGAAAAAATAAATTATTATTTATATATTATATACTTGGCATTAAATAATATTATTTTACATTGATAATCTAGACATATCCTATGGTTGTAGTGGGTTTGGCAAACAGAATGATAATTATATATAATCTGGAAGGAGGATTCAAAGAATATAAAAGAATGGAATCACCTGTATCATATAAAGTAAAACTGATAAATGCACATTATATCTTGAAGAATTTTCATAAGATAATAATTTATTTATTTAGATTCGTTGCCTGCTCAGCTTTATTAAAAACAATAGAGCTGGGTTTATTCTGGGAAACGAGGCAGGTTCCATTTGTTTGCAATACGTTGACACAATTAAACCAGAAGAGAATTTCACTATCAACTCTCATCGACGTGAAAATAATCAGGTTATCGATATTTATCCAGTGAGTATAATTTTTCATTAATATTTTACAATATTTCACAAAAACTAAAAATTGTTACGATATTATTATTTCTAGATAAATGGGTTATCTCTGCATCCATTTAGTAACACACTAGCATCTGTTGGTGCTGATTGCAGATACAAATTTTGGAATTTAGATAACCGTTGCCATCTGAAAACGTCTCAGGTTTTCGAACAGCCACTTACCAGTTGCTGTTTTAATTCAAATGGAAACATTTTTGCTTATTCTGAAGGCTACGACTGGTCTAAGGTAAAATGGTTCTATTTATAGATGATTAGAAGAATGATGTATTTTTTATAATTTTTTTGCTTACAGGGTCACGAGTTCTATAAGAAACAAACTCATATTTATTTACACGATGCTGAAATATCTTTAAATAGAATAAAAATTGCTTGATTAATTGTTTTTTTGGTCTCTGTCTATTTTATCGTTGTAAAAATTTTATTCTTACTGTTAGTCTATTAAGTTTCTCACAACAGAATTTTAATTTATCTTTTTATTACTTTCTTACATATAATTTCTATTATTTCCTTTTACTTTCCCAATGAATAATTCATATCTTGTCCATAAAAATTTAACATGGCAAGTATTTTGAAATATTTTTATCTAGATCAGATGACATGTATTATTAAATAAAAGCTACATTTGAACAATTACATGGGATCATATATCAAAGTTTATATAAACTACGGTTGTAAAATATATTTAAAATTCTTAGCAATAATTGTCAGTCGGTAGCCACAGCTTTACCATTCTGGAAGATCCGGGTTCAAATCCGGGTCTGCTCTTGTAAAACGGGAGGTTAGGTCCCGGCCATTGAACTCCATCTTTTACCCATCCGGTTGACCCCATTGTGGGTGTCGATGGGCTGGATGGATGAGTTGCCAAATTCTCATGGGATATTCTTTAGCTGGTGGCTGCCACTTGTAGAGCCCATCCTGTGATGTGCTCTATAAGTGGCCGCCACCATATAAAGAATAATTTAAAACTAAAAATTTTAATTATTTCTAAGAATAGGTTAGGTACTAACCTAATTTTAACCTAACATTAGAAATAAATTAAAATTTTCTTTCATTCTTTAAGTCTCATATTGATGATTACAATAAGAGAACTTGTTTATTCTGTTATTCAATAAAATTATAAAGCATATACTACAATAGAATATGGCCGATTTTATATAAAAAATAATATTGTAGTATTAAATTAGTCAACTGTTCCAAGGCTATTTAAAATTATCTTGCGTCATTTCTGATGTGTGTTAGGATAAGAAACACTGATTTATCAAAGGATAACGTTACAAGATATTCGAAAGCATTAAAACTGTTAAAGAAAAATCGAAATTCATATAATAAGCAATATATACATCAATATAAGCCTTAGGAATTTCTACCGAATTCTCCAAAGTTGACCTTCGCTTGAAAGATTTAATAACGATTAATTGGAAATTCTGTTATATTATTATTATTTATCTCCATTACTTAATTAACAGATATAAATACTAATCCTAGCCTTTTTTTAGTTTATTAATATTATTATTATTATTATTATTAATAACAGCGAACGAAATTTAAAAATTTGAAAAGAATTAATTAAATATGACATTAGTTCAGAAAATATTTACCTAAATTTATTTTTTCACATATAAAAAAATATGATTACAAAATATTAGCAGCAATGACTTAAGATTAAAAAATCACAAAATTACTACAGCAATGCAGAAAAAATTAACAAAAATTCAATTATGATCACCAATAAATTTGCTTTTAAAAAGATTTATCACATATATAGAATGTGTATCCCGCAAAAATTTCTTCATCACTGCTTTTGTTCATTGAGAACTGCTTTGATGCAAAGTCCTCCTCATAGCTGACGTTACTGTTGCTTCTATCACTTAGAGTGATTTCGTTTGTTTGCAGGGAATCCATTTCGATATCATCTGAAGAATTCCTGGTTATCTCACTATTTTGACCAAATAAAAACTTCCGAAACGAATCCATAGAGTCTTCATTTTCTTCTTTTCTTCCGAAAGGAAGCAAAAATACCCAAACGATAATCAGCCAGATAAAACATTGTAAAATTGCTAAACAAACCGATGAAACATATAAAATCGTACCAAAGACATATTTTCTGTATTTTAGTTCATAATAATATGGCGATAAGAAGAAAGCAGATGTTGCAAATAAAAAGAAAACAAACGGACAATAGATGAAAACAAAGTGATAAGGACTGCTCAAATTTAAAATGCAACTGATAAAATTTTTAACAGACGAATTTTTTTCATCTTTTGATGAAGGAGTATTTTCAGCATTATTATTAAATTCCATTTCCTCTAATGACCGAATCTTTACAGATGTCTCTGAATCTTCAACTGTTTCTGCCATTTCTAAAAGTTGGGATTCTTCTTTAATATGAATGCATTCAGCTTTCTCCATAATTTCATTAGTCATTTACTAGAATCAATAAATAATTAAAGCAACGATCAAATATTAAGTAAACATCCTTAGTAAAAAAATTTAATTACCTTTTTTAATGTATAAACTATTTATAAGAAAAAATTTATTAATTTTTGTATTTTTCAAAAATTACCGAAGAAAATACGATTATATTCAATTGCTTATATCCAACTATAATTTGCATAGAGTAGTTACACTGATTTAATATAATTATAATGTTTTTCCTCGATAGAGTTAATTATATTTCATAATTAACTCTATCGAGGAAACTGATTAATATTTATATAATATTTATTAAATCAGTAACCTCTATCGAGGTTACTGATTTAATATTTTTAAATATGATTATTTCTAGCCTTTCTAAAAGTCCATCGAATATGATTATTTGCAAAAGATAAGCGTAATAGGTGTGTGTTTGCATAAAAATTAAGACAAAATTTTCAACTACTGAAACATTTCAATTAAAGAAAAGATTATAAAATTTTGATAAAGTGAAATTCTTTTAATACTTTTACATTGAATATTTATAATAAAGTTTAGAAGTTAGATAAATGTATTTATAAAATTTTATATATAATTTTTCATAATTTTTAATAATCGAAAATTTAAAATTTAAAAATAATTTTATTATTTATTGTTTTAAAAACATCAATTTTATATAATATCTAGTAAAATTTAATATTACGAGTATTATTACTTTCACTGCTTACATAATATTAACAAACTTAACGCACATTCGTCGTGGGCAAATAAAATATCTTACTATGTTTTGTATATATTGTATATTATGATATTGCTAGCGAGTATAGTGCATCAGTGTGTTTGCATTGCCAGCGAATATAGTTCAGTGTGTTTGTCATTGACACACTGAACTATAAGGCCAATACCCGACGTCTAACCAATTCGCGGAATGGCTGGCCACTTCTAGATTTGGCCAAACCCTGAAATATACGAGAATTTACGACTATTTCGGATTTTGGCCGGCCAGTTGGCAATGCGCTCAACTATCAATGGCCAATTCGAGAATTGTCCAAAGAAAAAAGTGTCGAAAGTTAGAAGTTTTGCGGAATTAAGTAGCGGAGTGCATTCGTGCGAATTTTGGCTTATTCACTAGCGAGAATGGAATTGTCTCGTCACATGTTGGTCTTGCAATACTGACGGAAGAGATTATAGAATTTATCCACCCATTAATATGAATAGGATTGTCTCTTAGAGTAAGGAAAAGGGTAGAGATGCCCTCTTGCAAGATTTCATTAACCAATTTATTATAATGCATTATTGATTTATTTTTTATATTTTTCTCTAAGATAAAAAAATAACAAAATGAATTACCATATTTATGAACAATTCTGGCATTTATTATATATTTTATTATAATAAATATAAAATGTTTTCAGCTTTATATATAACTTTTATTTGAATGTATCATTTGTTTAAAAATATAGTAAATATTCTCAAAAATTCAGCAGAATTTTTAACATCTTTATTCATTTAATTTAGCAGTTATTTATTCATAAAATTTTAAATATTAATAATAAAATACATTTTTGTAACTATTAATTTTATATATCATTTTTAATTAATTGATTTTTATATTTGAGATTAAAATTAAGAAAATTCATTTTTCCTTTTGATATAATTTTTGTAAAAATATAAACAACGTTAATATTATTTTGTTTGATGTATTTTTCAACAGAAAAGACATTTTTTGCTTTCGTTAATTTTTCAATTTAAATAAAACTATTTGAATATTTATTAGCTTTTCTCTTTGTTTTCGAAATAATTTTTTCTACTTCGACTAAACTAAAACGATTTTTACAGTGATAATAAAATGAGTTAGAATTGGTATGATTAACTCCCGGATCAACTCCACAAAACTTCTAGCTTTGGCCACTTTTTCTTGGACAATTCTCAAATTGGCCATAGATTGTCGGGCGCATTGAGAGTTGGCCAGCCAAACTCCGAAATAGTCGTAAATTCTCGTATATTTCGGGCTTTGGCCAAATTTGGAAGTGGCCAGCCATTTCCGGAATTGGCTAGACTTCGGGCATTGGCCGTGACAAATATAACGAAGTGTCTTTACTATTGCAAAATATAACACAGTATATATTTCATCGCTGTGAATATAATGAAATATGTTTCTATTGCTAATGAGTATACTGTAGTTCAGTGTGTTAGCTATTGCCGGTGAATATAGTGAAGTAGTTTGACTTTGCAAGTGTATATAGTGTTCGCCATTTTCAGTGAATATAGTAAAGTGTGTTCGTTATTGTCAGAATCCACATTTTTATGCATTTTATTTGTGTATTAAACAACTATAATAGTTAGCATATATTGTGTATTTAGATTGCTTTCTCTATAATCAAAGTATCGATTGTTCTTTTATTCAATTTGTTTGATAATTGGTGCACTACACTACACTGTGCTTGCACTGTAGGTGTAGTATGATGTCAGATATAATATTTTATATTTTCCACGCCCATGACTAATACGCCTTCGCACTCTGAAGTTTAAATGTTTTTACCATTAAATATGGCTATGTCTTATTTCTTTTAGGTATATATTATAGAAAATTATGAATTGTGAATAATTTGAGAATTTTTAAATGTTTTTGAATTTGTGCAATATTTAAAAGCAATTGACTTGCTGTGATTTAGACTTTTTCCTTACTATTGTATCAAATTCTGGAGATTTGGCAACAAGAATTGAACTTTATAAACTTCGCAATACGATATTTCAGTTATGTTTCGAATTTGTAGCTGATCTATATAAAGTCATACAATAGCATATGTGGGATTGATAAAGTTTGTTTAATCAAGTGTAAGCAGAATAGAAGAAAAGGGCGAGATTTGTCAAACAAAACCGATATAATAATATAATACAATTATATTTTTAATTTTTATTGTATACTTTACTAATTTTATAAACATTATGGCTATGTTACAAAAATAACCAAAAAATATTTTAGTTTTATGGATATATTTAGGTAAATTACTTCGTGCGTAGGAAGAATGTTAAGTGTGTTCTTACATAATTGTTTTCCATTACAAACAACATATCATTAGAATGAATAGGTAGATGAATGTAACTGCTAATATAGTAATTAATAGTTGTTTGTCTTCATTCTGTACACGTCAAAAGTAATCATGTAAGTGATCTAGGGCAATATTTATTGTACTAATGCATCCATCAAAAAATGTAAATAATCTCTTTTGTGATATTTATTGGAGAAAAATGGATTATCTATATTAATAATTTATCTCAAAAAATTTTCAGAATTTTCTTGAACTGGAGCAGTATTTATTGGAGAAACTATATTAATGATGCATATTAATGATGCAATTTTATGATGCATCCATCATAAAATTTTCAGAATTTCCCATTAGAATGTAGTGGTATTTATTGGATAAGCTATAATAATAATCTATCCATCAGAAAATTTACATAATAATATCCTGAGTCTGGAATGATTTATTAGAGAAGCTTCAAAAATTTATAGAATATTCCTTGAGATTAGAGTTTCAGTTCTTGAAGAAGCATCGATATTAGATTTTACCAAAACTAATAGAAAAATTTAAGGATTAAAGTTAAAATATTTAAATTACTTTCTTCACATTGGATAATTACATATTGCATTTGCAACTGAAAATCTAAAATTTATCTTCATTTGTTTTGAAATATCTATATTATATATATAAATAATATTAAATATTATTTTCCAAATGGAGTTTTAAGAAAATTTTATTCATGTGACTGGTTTCATTTTCCTAATATCAAGATAAAGTCTTATTATTATTTTAACTGCTAAATTTATAATGAACGCTGCGTATTTTATAATGAAAGCTGTGATCTTCTATTCCTACAGTTAAGTTCATTATCAATGTTGAACTCATGCAAAATTCAAGAAAATTAATGATTTTTTAAGTTAATTTTATTATCACCCAATTAGATTAATTGTTATAAAAATTCTTAATCTTCATCGAATCAAAATTACAAAGTTTGAAAATTTATTTTTCTTAAAAAATACCGATAAATATTTTATACATTTGATAATTTGAATATAAAATTTTGAGAATAATAGAAATTATTCTTATAGAAATCAATAATGGCAACTATAACTGGAGATAATGTTAACGCTGTTGACGTGCTCTTTCTTGTTAATTCTGCAACTCAAGTTTATGGAATAAATATGCTTAAAATGAAACATTCACATGGACTAAAGTATTCAGTTCAAAGAATCTATGAGAACATCATAGAAATATTTTTAATTCTCAATAGTTTTTTATTTTTGATGATCACCTTAAAATCTGATATCGTATGCAATCGTTGGGTTAACATATTTCCTCAAAATC
Source organism: Androctonus mauritanicus (assembly GCA_011317285.2). Taxonomy (NCBI): domain Eukaryota; kingdom Metazoa; phylum Arthropoda; class Arachnida; order Scorpiones; family Buthidae; genus Androctonus; species Androctonus mauritanicus. The sequence continues at coordinate 243 of WUQG02425915.1, read as the reverse complement.
CTACTATAATTTTTGTTATTTTGACTATAGTATTTATGTTTTGCAGCTTTCAGTTTATGTACTTGAAATGCAAAAAGTTCGACTATTCGAATGTCGGCGCTTTTCCAAAAGAAAATTCCTTAAAAGATAATATCCAAATTTTATCATTGATATTTATTTCTGTAAATTTTTTTCTCACCATATCGGAAATATTAATCGTAGATATTTTTGTATATCCAGCTTTTTCTGATAAATCAGAAAGTG
>WUQG02425904.1:0-14744 GCA_011317285.2 Androctonus mauritanicus | reverse complement strand
CCGGGTCCTCCAGAGTGGAAAGCCGAAGCGTTTCCACGCGGCCAAGCCGGCCGACAACCTATCTATGCATTTAAAGCCGATCAATCAAATGACAGAAAAGAGAGAGAAATAAATTATCAACTGATTCATGATCAAAAAATAAAAGCAAATATAAAATTTGTCACTTCAGCAAAATATACATTTCCGTATTTACAGTCATAACATTCCCTAAAGATAAAAGCGCAAAATAACTAAGACTATACATATATAAGGTTGCAATTCCTGCAGAATATTTTCATAACGTTAATAAAGAGAAAAATTCGAAATTTATTTTTTATCGACATTTTTTTAAGCGCATTTTTTACTTTGAGAGATTTTTTTTTTAAATGTTATCCTAGTGCAGCCGGTAGACGACAGTAAGGTTCGAGATTATCCGTCATCATCGTCAACACCCGTCAGATCATCACTCACTTTCATTAAGAGAAACCAAAACAAAATGTCTTAAAGAGTAAATATTATTAAAATCGAACGATTATTACCATCAGAATGACCATCTAATTAAAAATAAACACTATAAAATTGCCGGAAAAGCCAAAGAATTGCCTAGATAACCAGGCAAGTGTTAAATGGTAAGTTTGATTTTACGTCTACCGTCATTTATCGTCATTCCAAAATTGATCAGTTAAATAATAAACAAGATCATAGGTAAATAAATACATAATTGAGCCGGTAAAACCATATTTATGTTAAGTTATAAGAACTAGTAATGAGAATTGTAAATTTAGCATAGGCAAAAGCTATATATGTTTATGTAGAAGAGTGTTGTTTGTTGCATACATATAAGGAATAGTTTTAAGGATAAAATTAATATATTCTGCTGTTAGTCATTATCAACCCCCACGAGACAAAATCTTGATGATACCGCGCTTAAGATCCATGTTATGCATTCTAGAAACATAATAAAATAGTAGTAAAAATAAGAGACGTTAATGATTAAATCCTGATATAAAATCGTTATCTTCCTGTATGTGCTGTAAATGATTTTTATATTATGATCATTTTATATTCTTATAAATATTTTTATATATTATTAAAATAAAATATATGTATTGCATCACATGTTTCATTCATTTCACCTGTTTCACCTGGCTTTTTTTTTATTGACAGGTTTTTCATTATGATCATTTACATAATTTTTTTATGCAAAAAAAAAAGAAAAAAATTTAAATATTAATATAAAAAGAGTAAATATAATAAAAATTTAGTTTTTTGATTTTTATTTTACACTTATTTATTTTATAAAACTGTTCTACTGTATACTGCCGAAGTTTTTTAAATATCAAAATTATGAAATTATTTATTATTATTATTGTTGTTATTATCTTTTTTTAATAAATCCTCTAATCTATATTTAAGTTTTTCCTCATTTTTTTCTTATAATGTTTAGATTATTTAATATAGAATAATAAAATATATATTTGATGATAAACACTAAAATTTTTCTTTTTTTTTTTTTTTTTTTCATAAAAAATTAAATTGTAAATCCAAATTAATAAATAAAGAATTAAATCAATGGGACATGCAGAAAAATTTTGATCATAAAATAAAATTTGTTATGATAATTTTAAGTGTATTAATTAAAAAATTATATAATTTTTTTGATAAGGAATTATCAAAAAACAGTTTAAGAGCAGCTTTAAAAATACTAGATCTGTGTATAAATTATCTTCAGTTACCTGTTTCAAGAACTTTCAATTTGGATATAATAATTTTTTATCAAGAATTGATACCAATGATTATCATATCTTTATATTAAACTTTAGAGTTTTTAATCATTTAATCATTAATTTATTTAATATTTAAAATGTTTTTTTTTTTTTCAAATAGATAAATATAGAATTATAATTATTTAATAATCTTGATATATTTATTATAAATAAATAAATTTAATTTTAAACAGATACTTTAAATTATCTTATGCTTGTTTATATTATAGTATATATAAAATATTTATGTATTATTAAAAGCAGTACATTATGGAAAAGCTAAATACTTAATAATTATCATCAAAAACAAACAATACAATAAAGAAAGTTAAATACAGTTATATTATAATATTTTAATAATATTATTATATTTTTTATATAAATAGAATTTATTATTTAGCGTTTTGAATTTTATATTTACTTATCAAAATAACAAGCTTATAAATGCGAAATTTAATCAAAATGTAAAAAATAAAGAAGAAATATATATTTTTAATATAATTAATATATGTAAGATTATTAAAATAATTTAAAAAATTTGTAAGAAAAATATTTTAATTTCTAAAAAACTAAATGCTAACTATCATATTAAATCTTCATAAGCACCATATGTAGTATTCATTTAAGCATTATTCAATAAATATTATATCTCTTTTTGGCACTTTAACAGTCCATTCCCGAAAAGTGATTCAGACTAGCAGAATAGTCTTGCATCTGCTTGATTTTATTTATCATATTCTAACAGGTGGTACTTTGATATCTGGACAGGTTTATCATTAAGGCAAGAATGTGTTAAAATTGAAAATAATTTAAACTATTATATTAATTTTAACTATTGTATATTAATTTTAGTTATTACTAGCAGAAAAATATTTATGCAGTTAAATAATTTTAGTATTTTATAAATTACACTATACAATATAAATATGCATTTATTAAAATTATTAAACCTTTGCAGATATCCTGTCACAAACTGTAGATAGGTAAAAAAAAATCGACAGTAGTAAGCAAAAAACAGATGTAGTGCAACTAAAGAATATTTTCAATTAGCAGCAATGATGTAAACAGTTGCTTTTTGTTGAAACATTTTTTTTCAGTTGTGCTGAAACTGCTTTCCATCTAATGCTATTGTTTTTTTATTTCTTTTTCCCTTACTTATTATTGAATCTGTCATTTTGTTACCTATTTTTATTTTTAATAAATATAATATATTTAAAACACTAATAAGTTTTAATTTGTGCTTGTGTTTTCTTAAAACGAAATACAGTTATAATATTAAAAATAAAAACAAATCTTAGCAAATGGATTAAAAATAGTATATTTAAAATAATTATTTCCAATTAATCTAATAGTAATAGATACTTATAAAAACCATTAAGATTTATTTGCAAATGCTATTTTATTATAATGATTTCTTCTTTTTTATATATTGAACTTATATTATCTTTCATTTAATTTTAATTATAAAAAGTAATTTATTTTAAATTAATTAAATTGTATTATATATATATATAATACGATATGTTTGAATTTAAGAACTAAAGTTGGCTGCAGCTGAAAGTGCTTTCACCATATAAGTATATTAAATTTGATTACATTAAAAGTATTTTTATTTTTGAACAATACTTTTAATTATTTAACATCTTAATTATTAATCATAGAAGTTTTTATAAAGACATGATAAATTGCAATAACAGCAAAAGCTTTTAATTTATATAGGCTGTAACCTTTAAAAATATATTAAAATACTGGTTTCAGAATTTCTAATTTAGTTTAAAAATTAAAGTTAATCAAAATAAAATTTTTTATAAATTTTTCTAAATTAAAAAGACTTTATATGACATTTTGAAATTGTTTTTTGCTGACGATCCAATGATATGTCATTAAAGAATTTGTTTCTATTGAATAATTACAAAATATATAACCATCTGTAATTTTACAATTCCATAAAATACATTGAGATTAATAATAATAATATTATTATTATAATAGAGTTATTATAAAGTTCTTGTGCAGTTTAAAATTTTATTTAATTTTTGTTTCTGTAGGAGATAAAATATTCTATAAAGTCTTTCAATGAGGTAATTTATTTATTTAAATCTAATTCATACCATGTAAACCTTGGAATTATATTTTATACACAAACACATATAAATTATTTTTTACACACACACACACACACACACACACACACACACACACACACACACACAAATTTCAGTTATAAGCCAATTGAAAAATTGGTTTATAACTGAAATTTTAATAATTTGAAATAAATTTTAATTAATGCTAGTGCCATCTTGAAATTAATGAATAAACTAATAATTAAATTAAAAGTGATGCCATCTATAAATTAATAATAGAAATATAATTTTTTATTAATTTATCTGAAGAAAAAATTTTCCTTGATCCAGGATTGAACTAGGGACTTTCAGACTAATATCCTAATGTCATAACTTCTAGACCACCAAGGCTACTGGCTTTGTTTTATTAGACTTAGAGTTCATTCATAATATTTACTTGTAATCAGCTTGCTTGAAGGCAAGAAATATTAAGTGAATCGTCTCTTCATATTTTGTCATGTCTTGAAGTAAGTAGGTTATTTCAAAATGTTGTCAATATATGAGGAATTGCTTTAACTACCATCCAGCTTTTATCTTTGGCACTCTCTATACTTATTGCTGTCACTAAAAAAGATTATTTGTCACTTAATAGTTCTAAAACTGTCAGGAATTATCAATAATTAAATTTTAAGAAAATTATTCAAAAAATTCACTTATTTTATAATTAATAAAAAATAATAATAATACTTCAGAAATGGATCCACAGTAGAAAAACCATTTAACTGTACTCAAGCTGATTTAATTTACATCTTCACCAACATCAACTTAACCCTTAAACAGGCAGTGGTACAAATATGTACCACTCAAGTAAGACTTCAAAAAATATAAGAAAAAATTTTTTAGAACAAATAACAATATATCATCCATTATCTACATAGTTTTCCCATTTTTTCAATGTTGGCCCGTTAAAGGGTTAAATCAGTTTGAAAATATTGAAGTCAAGTAGCAGTTCACATTATTCAAGATGTTTTTCGAGACAGATAAAAAATAAAACAAGCATCTATTTACTTGAAACTTAAAAACATGTTTCCATTTTACTTGAAATAAGATGTTCACATTAACAAAATCTTTTCAAATTAATACCATCAAGCAACTTGATTACAAGTAATTTGACTAATATAAATAAGTTTTTAGTCTTAAAATATCCACAATTCATTTCTTTTCTGTTAAAATATTTAGTTTAGAATAAGGTAGATTATCTGGAAAAATAAAAAAGGAAAAATTAAATTTTTTTTTTTTGTCAAAAAGCAAATTTTCAATAAATTACCTTATTGTAGCATTTTAAAGATTACTTTTATCTCTTATAGAGCAGAAATTATTAATACTCTAAAATATTAAATTGCATAAATACTTTATAATGATATTTATAAGATTAGATTTCTAGATTTGTTGAATATCTAATACAGTAATTGAATCTTATAACAGTTGATCATTTTTGTTGTTCTAATATCTTTTGTATGGACTGTATAAATAAAATAAGTCATTATATACTTTTTATTGTTTCAATTATGTTTTCTTTCATAGTGCTAAAGGTGTTTATGTCTTTACTTATGGTCGTTAAGTAAAACAACAAATTGAAAAATTAGCACAGACTGCAGAAATTATTTTATTTTACAAACATTTTCAATGCTCCTTCAGGGCCATTGTCAGGTCTAATACAAACCATTACAAGATAAACATAAATTTATATGTACAGATTTTTTACTCTCTCTGTTTACATTAGTGCAGTGAAAAAATAGACATATGATATATTCATGTACAATAAACTACCTATGAAAGTGTCTTCTTCAAAGTTAATATTTGACTCAGATTTAAAATAATCAGAGCATGTAATGGACCTTTAAAAAGTTCTCAGCCAATATTATTAAAACTATATTAGCTCTATTTAAGACATTATTGTACATGAATGTATCATATGCCATTTTTTCACTGTTCATATATAAACGGGGAGGGGAAAAAATCTGTCCTTTATAAATATATATTTATCTTGTAATGGTTTATATTAGACCTGATGATGGTCCTGAAGGTGGGTTAAAAACATTTGTCAAATAAAGTAATTTTTGCAGTCTTGTGCTAGTTTTTGAATTTATTGTTTTACAGTAGTGCAGAAGCAGAGAGATGCAAAGATATGTCATTATGTATTAGAATAATTAATATAGTATATTTAAAATTTTATTTTTATGTTTTTTCTTTTTTATCTTTAAAAACTTTGGCAGATTTTTATTTTTGGAAGTAATCTTTCTTTTGAAAAGTTTTATTTTCCATTTTGAAACATTTAATAAATCTTTCTACATGGAAAAAAATAAGAATGGTTAAAAATCATAGTTATTATAACAATGCATCTGTTTAAAAACAAAATTCAAGATATTTAATATAACTATTAATTTTATATATTGCAGAATCATCTCATTAGTAAATTATCATTAGGAAAATCAATTTATAATTTTATCCAGTCATTTGCTTAATTATTTAGTTAGGAAGTTGTCTTCAAACATGCCTTCTGCTAATATTTTGAATTAAAAATTGTGTGTTCATCTGTAAATTACAATAATAATAATTTATCAAATGAGTCATATGATCTAAGGTGTGTTTGCTTTTATAAATATATATAATAAATTTAAAATATTATATTTATCTATGTTTATGGATTTTATTTTTCCTTTATTAAATTGTAATCACAATATATTCATATAAAGGAAAATAATTTTAAAAACTTAGTGACAGAAAAAAACTCCTTATTTCCATACAAATAACACGATATGAAGCTAGAAATGAAAGAGAGAGTCCATACTAGTTTTTGTTATGTTTGTGCCTGAGGATGATGTTGTTTACATCAAAAACGTTTGCATTAAATCTTTTTTGAAGTTAAATTACGTCTTCTGTATAGTGCTTTTTGATTTAGTTATTGAAAAAGATAACTTAATTGGGAAGCTAAGAAAAAGGAATGAAGGATCGGAGCATTATTGAATTGATTATTGGCAGATGCCTTGAATTTGTAGATACTAGATCTCTGAGTGGAAGAAGTTCAATAAACTTCAATGGAGAAATTTTTTCAGATGATAGTTAAAAATACAGTCAGACTTTAGAGATATTTTTATAGAATCTGATTGAGGCTTTTAGTAATTATCAATAAATTTTTGTTATGAATCTCTCTTAGAAAGTATGTTTTAATGTTTTGAATCTTGCATCATATCTCTCAATGCTATTCTTTCTTTTGAAACTGACTTTGAGATTTATGATTTTCTCAATGTATATGAAATTTATAAATAAATTGTTTATAGACTGCAAAGTATTTCAGAAACTAAATTATGGAACTTTATTGGAATAATTAACTGAATTACTTTTGAAATTTCATCAATATAATTTGAAAAAATTTGACATGAATTTTACTCTCTTAATTCTTCAGTAATTTAGTTGTATCAGTAAACCACTAAAAATTAGTAATTTCAGCTAAAATGCTCTAATAAAAGTCAATAAATAAATTTTTTTATATAAATTTTTATTTGATTAATTGTAGTGTTGTTGGCATTCCTGGTCATTTTCAAGACATATTTTTCCTCTTTCTTATATGTATTGATCAAATATAACCAGTGTTAAATCATTATGATACTATATATAGATACACATCTGTGAATCATCTATTTTTACATCATGGTAATAGCAATGTATAGTTTCTTATTTTGTGATGCTATCATTTATCATCTTATAATGTTATCACACTGATGTCACATATCAAATGATATTTTATATTGGATGATATCATAAAAGCATATTACAGTATATCAATAATGTCATCACTGGGTTAAAGTGACCTGTTACAAAATTGTACCTCTAAATTTCAATAATATTTCAGCCTTAAACTTTGCTAGACAAAGATCCAACAACATCCAAAATCAAACAAAAATCTGAAAGATTATACATTTTTTTTTATTGTGATCCCAAAGTATCACAGTTTGGAACCAGTTTCAATCATATTTCTTATAATAATGTCCATACAATCCTGAATATATTGCTAAATTTCCGTAGTCTCACCACTGCTTTGTAGGACTTATAATTATTACAGATAAACATTATTTTTTATTACTAATAGACTTAAAAAATAATAATTTAAGTCAAGGGTTCCCAACTTTTTTTTTGCTTCTGGACCCTAAGTCCTAACTTTATATATGTGGACCCCCATACACATATGCAATATTCCTAAATGAAATATTTATTTGTAGATTAGTAAAAGCTAATACAAGTCTTTGAGAATTTTCTACGGAAAGGAATTTTTTTGCGTCAAGTAAAGAAGATTCCAGAAAATACGAGTATCTTCTAACTGTGAATATCTGGACTTTTCTATGATATTAGTTTATTTTATTATTATTATTATTTTTATTCATCTTTATTTAACAAATTATTTTATCTATAATATTTTATCATGAACCTTTTAGCTCATATTATGGACCCCCAAAATACAATTTTTTTCTTGTGGATCTCCTCAAATCTTCTTTGGTAAATGCTGTGTTAAATAATGCAAAATTTTTTATTTAATATTTTTATAATTAAACTGTTTTTTGCCTAAATAAAACATATCTTCTTGACAATTTGCAATTTTGTTTTTTAAGATGAGATGATAAGAAACAAAAGAAAAAAATATATTATTCATTTAAATGCAAATAAAAAATTATGAAATTTAATTTTGATTATTTTCAAAATTAAATTGTCAAATTGAATGAAACTATTAAATTTAAAAGAATTTGATGATATAAGGCTAAAATTAAATTATTAAATTTGATCTTGATGATTGTATGTATCATCTCTGATTGTTACTTTGATTTCATTCATAAAACAACATATGTCAGTACATATTTTATATCATTACAGTTAAAATATTTAATGATTTTTTAAATTATTAAAACAGTATTCCCAATCTGGGACCAATCTGATAAATATATATAATAATGTAAAGACTTTGTGATATTTCATTATTTATTGTAATAAGTAACCAGCACTCCTTATCTCAGATTAGAATGTTTCTCCATTATTCATTGTTGTATACTTTTAAATATGAGATAAGAAATAATAAATAAATAATGTTTTATAACTTATGTTGATAATGCTAAAAGTTATAATCATCAATAAAATTACAGTAATTCTAATGAAAAACCAAGATTTTATTACTCTCAGGAATAATAAAGTTTTATTATTTTTAGAAATGATGTACAGTTCCTAAATTTACTAAAATAGTAGAAATATAATCAGATACTGCTACTCACTGCTCTTTACAGTGTAATACAAATACTATTTTCCAACAAGCACTGCTCGACAGTGCTTGTTGGAGAATAGTATAGTAGAAATAGATATATTTTATATAAATTAACATTTTTAATAGCAAAAATGAAGCAAACTGCATGAATTTTGTTTAGAAAGCCAAAGGATACTTTGAAATAGGATATTCATTTTGAATTATCAAATATTAAAATGTCATTTGAATTATAATGTTAAAAAAATTCATAAAAGATAAACAATGAGTTTTGACTGTAAATATAAGAACCAAAACCAATGAATGAATACCAAAAACAGAAAAAATTACTAATATATGTTAAAATGCAAATATTTTGATGTCAAGATTGAAAGCAGTCTGAGAAATATGTTATTTTTCTTTAAGCAATAGTATTCAAATATGCTCTTGGCTCTCCTTTTGTAATAAAAAGTTTTTCTTTTAATATAAATTGAAAGATTTTTATCAACTATAGAAAGTACATGTAAATTGTTTATGATTTAAAAAGTTTTTTATTTATTCTTACAATAGATTTATGCCATTTAGAAAAATTTTACAAAATTAATAAAATAAATCATTCTTAAAACTGGATTAGTCAATAATATTTTAGAATGCTTATTCTAAAAAATTATTGAAGGCCCAATAATTTAAACTAGATGATGATAAGAACTGTACCAAATATATAAGTATAGCACTTATTGTTTAGGATTTACAAACAAAAAAACAAACAAGAAATCAAAATTATATATAAAATGAATAAATCAGTATACATGATTCAGTTTGCAAGAGCCCAATTTTACAAGAAACAATATTTTATGCCAAAATTCAGTTTGAGTCTTTCTCCAATTTTACAAGAAATTTATAAGTGAAAGTTTCAAACTTGAAAATGCACTTCTTGTTAAGGAGAAATAATAAATAAAAGGTGGAAAAGATAATAAAGATATTACACATGTGTTTTCTATAAAATAATTCCAAATTTTAAAATATATATAAAATTTGAAATCCTGTTTTATTTTGCATATGGATTGTATTCTTCTAAATTTCAATATAAAACTCTATTAACTGAATTCATCATGTGAAATGATTTTGGCTTTTCACTTGTAGAACCAGAATTGAAGTTGATTCTTAACTTTCAAAGTTTATTCAATAAGTTCTACCTTAGCCGTCATCATCCACAATGCAGTTCACTTCTCCAATATCAACTGGATGATTGTGTGATATACTATTACCTTACAATCTGAAGTTTCAGATACAATTCTAGATCAGAGATACATATTTTCTTAGGAGAGGTTTTAGCTCATTGAATTAAATTCTTCAGCTTACACCACACTTTTCTTCACCTCACAAATTCTTCAGCTTACATTTCAACTTATATTTTGAAGTAAGTAATTTACAAATGTAGGAGTGAATCAAAGCACTTTGAAGCAGTCCAGATAGTTTCAAAAAAACATTTAATAATCAGTAAAACTGGAGCGCTTTCGGCTTACATGCCATCTTCAGCACAAGAACAACAGAATAGAATACAAAAATTCCAACATTCTAGAACAATACGCTTAAAAATTAAGATACAAATTGGCAGTAAAAACATTACGAGGATAAATATATAAATTATAACAAATCATTATAGCGGGACATAAAATAATTACATAAAATATATATAAGATAATAATAAGTCCTTAAAACATTCGTGCAAAGTTCATCAGGCACTTAATGCAGAACACTATCCTTATAGGTTTCTAATATAACATTTAATAGTAGGCTCATTGGCAGTAGTGGTCAGTACCAGTTGTGAGTACGGGTGTAGGTTGGAGCTCTAATCATTGAGGAGGTACTTCCACGGGTTATTCAAAGACTCTAGTTGTTTATCATTGATGATCAGCGCCTGCTTTTTACGCTTGTAGATTTGAAGATTTGATTCACTCCTACATTTGTAACTAAGCTACCGTAGAAAGCAGTGATTTGGTATATCTTTTCCGAAATAAATTGTTCTTATTTTGCTAAATTTTGCTGGTTATGTATTTAATGATACTTTAAAGAAGCAAAGTTGGTTGTATAAATTATTGCCAGCTTATTAAGAGAGATAGTACAAAGAACTAATATGCTACAGTTTCTATTATATGTTTAATAGTTAAATATATGAACAGATTATAGGAATACCCAACAGGCAGCCTAATATCAAGCTTATTTGCAGAAATATTACTTAGATCACTGAAAGATCAATTTATCCTGTGCTTCCAACAAACTTTGAAATTTTACTTTAAATTTGTAAACATCATCATGCCAATTTGGCAGACTAACACAAGGCTAGATGAGCTTAATAATACTTTAACAAAAGATGCATATGGACTCTCTTTAAGAAAGGAAGAACAGAGCAGAATCTATTACTTAAACCTCAATAAATATAAATAAAAATAAATTTCAGACAAGCGTATATAAGAAGCCAACTTATAAACTGGTTTTAATACCCAACTGGTTCTATGATTCAATTATTTACAAGAAGGCAGCATTCAGATATTTCTTCAGAAGAGCACTCACATACTGCACAGAGCTAACTGAACTAGAGCAAAAATTAGAATACATTATGATTAAAGGAATCAAACATGGTATAAGAGATCTTTTCTGCAGGACGTACTAAACTCCGTAAAATCAAGTCTCCTCAATGCACAGTCAAACCAACTTGAGGTAGCTAATCCACCAACTTAAAATGGGAGTTATCTGCTGGTATCATATAACTTGCAAAGATTTAATATTATTTACAAAGTAGTAAGAAAATGCAACAAAATATTGCAATAAAAAGAGGACCAACTATTTTCACCCTTTTGAGAAACAGTTAAGGAATGCAGAAAGGAGTGTTTATAAAATTCTAATAAAAAGATGCAAATACCCAACAAATAGCTTCATATATAAGCACAACCAAGTGGACTTACTCAAAAGGCTAGATGATTACAAACATGATATATTTAAAAGAAAACTTTTAACTGCACATCAGTGGAAGATACATCAGTGACTTGCAGATAAACTGAGACAAAGCTCGAATTATTAGGTAACTTAATGTACCTAACCAAGTCATTGGAGATTATCTCTAGACAAAAAGATCATAAATGAAAAACTAGTATAATAGCTCCCCCCAGCATAAATTTATGCTATTGAAAAAAGTTTTGACCCAAGTCTTTGGTAGTTTTGGACTAACAACTTCCTTTATCAGACCTATTTATACTGCATAATCACACTTTGAATAAATAAATTCAACACTAAATGCAGTTGTTGTTACACTATTTTACTGCTACGAATGTTTTCGGCAATATAAATACAAACGGTTAGCAGTTCCAGAATAGAATGCATAAATATTTACGCATTCTATTCTGGAACTGCTTACCGTTATCGTTTAGAATTATTCTGGAACTGCTAACCGTTATCGTTTAGTTTTCTGTTGACGATGGCAACAGAATAGTATTGCCGAAAACGTTTGTAGGAGTAAAATAGTGTAACCACAACTGCATTTAGTGTTGAATTTATTTATGTTCTTATTAACAACCTCCTGCTAATTTTCTACTGCTATTTATAATACTGTTTTACTGATTATTTTAATTTTATAAATTTTAAAGTTAATTAATTTATATTTATTTTTTAATTTTTTAATGTTAATCTTAATCTATAACCATAGCAACATAGTTTTGTTCTTTTTTAAAGTTTTAAACCTTCTATTGTATTTGTAACTTGATGATGACTGAATGCCGAAAATGTTAATTATGAAATAGCACGCAAGCACTAAATGCAGTAATTAAAATTTATTCTAAAAAGAAATGTTTTTAATCCATATTGGATACTCTTCAGCCTCTAATGGAATACAGTTTAAAAATTTTTTAAAAATTCAAAAAATTTATATACATAATATATACATTGCTCGACAGATGAGACGAGAGAGAGAGTATTCATCTTCAAAGAAGGCAGAAGGCATGGCTATAATGATAATTTATACAAAAGATTTATATAGAATTAATTCAAAATGCAAATAGAATAGTAATAATGTCAAATAATATAAGATTATCCTATGATCAGCAAGAACAACAGAGATTTATAGCACTATCCTATGAAATGGCTACATATAAACCACTTAGAGAAGTAGCTGAAGTAAAACTTTATTTTCTGCATTTAGAAGTGATAAAAAAGCAGGGTTGCAGAGGCAGAGGTTTTTGGCTGGAGTCAGATTTTTAAACTGCCTGTAGCTATTGTACCTTACAAATTTCAGGGTGTCGGAGTTGGATCATTTGCCATCTAACTCTGCAATCCTGATAAAAAGCCATTTCTAGACAACAATTGAGAATTTATAAGGGTGCTTATCTTCAATAAGACCGTAGGTCAGCGAGAAGAGTATATCTAGTATAACAACTAAAAATCTCTCACAAAGAATTAATGAACATCAACAAGATATTACGGAGGCTTCTTTGAATGCATTTCTGGCTAAAAGGTATTATGAATATGATCTGGACATAATTTGGAAAGAAACTGAAATTATAAAGACAGGTTATGAAAGAAAGTATATATATTTACAAGAATCATTAGTTATAGCAGAAAGGAGACTGCATGCAAACGTCATTACTGAACAGGTTAGTATGTCATTCTGTAATGCATGGAATAATGGGATTATCCATGTTATGAACAATTAACACTGAATTAACTGTTATTTTTGTAAATATGTCCATGTTTAATACTTATGATATTTATCTGTTACAAGCAATTTATTTTTATAGAAGTTTGTTTTTTAACTGTTTTTGCAACTAAATAATCAAAATTATAGTAAATAGATTAGCACATTTAGCAGTATCATATAATAATACTGTTTTAATGTGCTAATCTATTTACTTTTTTTAATTTTTATTACTCTCCGAAATATTTGTAACTTTTTCTGTAGAGACTCAACAATGTATAAGTTTTTTGAATTTTTAAAAAATTTTTGTTATTTTTTCCATTAGAAGGTGAAGAGGATCCAATATGGATTGAAAATATTTCTTTTTAAAATAAATTTTTGTTACTCTATTTAGTGTATTACTCTATTTGTGTATTAATATTTCTTGTGATAAAAGCAGAATTTAATTAAAAGTTAAATTTTGTATTTGAAGTTAATGGTTAACTTCAAATTTTAACTATTAACTTCAAATAGCTTGTATTTGAAGTTAATAGTTAGAAGGGTATAGCAGTTTGTAAGTAAGTTTGCTAAGTTAATTAAAGAACCTATATGTTAGTTATGATTTAACAAATATTCTTAACTTTCAAAAAGTGCCCGTTTTTATAGTTTTATATATAACTAATATATTATAAAATATTAGTTATATATTTGTATATATAATTTTTCATATTTTAAAATTGCTAAATTTTGGATAAAAAAATAATAATTGAACTTAATTTATATTTGCATTAAAATGGATTTATGGCTGCATTACTATGCGTGTCACTTTTCAAGTAAGTTGTTCACCCATGTGTTTTATTGCATATAGTTATCTGTTACATAATTATTTTTGACATTTTAACAAATTATTTGTTCCATATTATTATCAAGACTGCTTTAAAAGTATAGAAACTATTATCTAATGTAAGCACTCAACAGCAGTATGT
>WUQG02425893.1:0-14746 GCA_011317285.2 Androctonus mauritanicus | reverse complement strand
TTGCTTTTATAACTTAACTTAATCGTTCTTTGTGTTTTTTTGCCTCGTATAAGAACATAACTTTTGGCGCCCTCTAACGGTTTTACGTTTTGTTTTCGACCATGCATTCTTTGATAAAAATTGTTTGGTTGGATGTGTACTATCACCTCTTAAAATTTTGCCCATCTTTTATGAATCACCCTGTATATCCAGCAGTGAATGAAATAAGAAATGATGATTTATAAAATTAACGTGTTATGAAAAAAAGAGACGCAGACATTTGGAAACCACTTGGGTTAACGTACTAATTAAATCCAGATTATGCAAAATTCCTTATGATAATTGAATTTGAGAGATTTTTTATGAAATAACTTCTCACGCTGAAAGGAAACTCTAACACGTGCATCCATACTATTGAAATTAAATAAGACTTAAGTATGAAAGAAATCTTTACCTACCACCAGGATCACGATAGCCAAAAGCTAAACAGGCTCTGAAGATCCAGAAGGTCAATGACCTGTTGTAATACCGACAAAATGGCACCTGGCCCAGCAGACTCGAAGGACGTAAATTTACAGCTCATCAAATAATTGATTGCCCTCCTAACAAGATCTCAATTCTCCCTCGTGGCATGATAAACGCATCCACTGAGGATTGTGAAAATGATCCCTCAATCAAAATACGCAGGAAAATGTGCTCGAATTCATTTAATGAGTCCTTGCAAGTACTAGTCATTGTTATCTGACAGCCTGTTAGTACTGATTTTGGAATATACATTATTTTCACTAATCTGAATATATCAAGTATATCTTCAATTCCTTGACAATATCTTTTCCAATAAGACCTTTTCACTTTTCTAAATGATTTTATTATAACAGATGGGAGCATTTGTCCCATTCACCTGTCCTTTCAGCTTTATTAAAAAGCCCTCATCAATTCATTATTCTTTATTAAACATTAATTCTAATACTGCTAAGCTGTTTATTTCACTAAAGAACTTGCCCTAACAAGACAGCAGTCTTACATTTATTTCACTCTGATCTGAAAGAGATAGCTCATTATATATATGCCAATTCTCATTTAGATCAAACATTTTTAGTCCCATCCAACAGAAGGGAGGTCAAACATTAAGTCAGTGACCTCCCTTCTGTTTTTCAACAACAAAGGTAGGTTCATTGCCCTATTTAAAACAAAAGGTTAGTAATTAATGGAATTTCTAATAAGTACTTTACTCTTTTGATGTCCTTGTTTCCCCAAACTAAGTGATGAGAATTAGCATCAATATCAACTAATAAAACTGATTCTGTTGACAGAATTCCACCACATACACAAAAATCATCAGTTGAAGTTCCTTATCATAATGAAAATATGCAGAGGAAACAATAAGTTCCCAACCAGGGCCGTCGCGTGGGCGGGGCGACCGGGGCAATCGCCCCGGGCGCTGCGACCAGGGAGGCGCCTGGACGACAAATGAACAAAATTCAAGGAATTCAGTTCATGTTTGTTGATAAATGAATTTTTTTAGAAATTTTAATGTTAACTCAGATATTTTAATAATGATCAGGCCACGGCTAACAAGTAAGTAAAATTACCGGTAATGTAAAACATCGTCTAGGATTATTCAACAGCTCTCTGTGAGAAGAGTTTTTATCTTGGGAAACTGACCGAGATCTGCTACTACTTACTTCTTATCCGTATGAGAGTTTGGTACAAACTGAAGAAATTTCAGTAGAATTCAATAACATTTCTTTATTTGGTCCTATTCCGTCCAAGAAATGTTCAAGTAATAGCACAGTAACTGCAATACTACAATAACTGCATTATTTTGACACCACTTGATAATAACCGGTTAGCATCACAAATATAACTTCGCACGTACTTTCCAATCAATAACAGAATAAATATCTATGATAACTGTGTTTATTAACTATCAGGATGTAGGCACGTAGCCATGGAGGGGACTCAACGATCCCTCCCCACAAAAATGGAAAAAGAAATCTTAATAAAATTCAAATATAGGTTATCCTGTATTAGTTTAAACTGAAAACAAATTTTAAAAAGGCATTACAATGCAATTTTAAGGCTAAATTTTTACAAAAAATTGACATAATACCAACTTATTTTATCTTACATTATGATCTTACATTCCATATTTAAATCTAGTACAGAATAAACACTGGTTGTTTTTCATAGCACACTGGAGGGCACCTGGGCGGCCCTGATTACAGCTATCATTACGGCAAAAATTCGATTCTAACTTTGGTCTTAGGTTGAAGATTATTAATGACACAAATATATATAATCGAGAAAATCACTCAATACACATCTTTTGTTTATTGGATATAACGTTTCCAATTTCTGATAAAATTGTAATAGTTTAAAAATTGCAAAAATCAACAAAAAAAAGATTTTTTTTCCTCCTTCTCCAGCTCTTCCATAGACACCTCCACCAATTGCATGGTTCATTCAATACGGATAAGATTCGGGATAGAGTTACATTTTAGATTGTCAAAACATTCAGCCATCTCAGGTAAATTTCGGACAATAATGGGATCAAAGTAAGATTCGGTTTTCATAAAATTGATACTATGATTTTCGCATTATTACAAATTAATGCTCCAAATTTCTAATTCAACTAGGTTCCAGTAGAAAGAATTCATAGCAAAATTCACCTAGGGATTATTTTTGACGACAAATAATCTTATACGCAACAGATTTATCAGTTAATTGAAAAATTATTTATTAAGTTGGAAATAATCTGTCGAAATCTTTACTACTACCAGAACTATAAAAATTCCAAAATAATTTTGATAACTTTTGTCTGTAACCGTAATAGATGATTGTCTTGTAGTATGGTCGATAATAGCCAAAAATCATGCTGAATTGCTAATCCCTCAGCACTATAAAATGGTAAAAAACTATATGTAATAATTTCAAATAATTCCATTCTCTCAGTGGTGCATCACTCTAACTATAATTATGCAGTTATTTTAAAGTCCACACCACAGTCGGATTGTTTTGTTTGATGCTAAATATACGATTAATTACTGTCAGTTTCAGATTGGTGCACTTCTACTTACTTTTCGTACACGAACAACCTTTATGCGATCTCAGTTTTCTTTTTATTTACTTTTAGTGAGAACAGCGAAAATTTTAAGAATCTTTACCCTCCGTTTGTTTTATTTTGAATTGTTTGATATTATAATTAAACCATATAAGGAATATGTAAAAGTTCTTCTTCAAAATGCTTTGACCAATTCTTGACCATATATTTTGTAAACCTAGTAATGTAAACTTCACGCTCTGTTATTTTAAATAAATATATAAGTAAAACAGATATGTCTATACATCACATTCTTCAACCATTTTTGACAACATTTAGAATATAGGTATATCATC
The DNA here is from genome assembly GCA_011317285.2 of Androctonus mauritanicus. NCBI lineage: Eukaryota > Metazoa > Arthropoda > Arachnida > Scorpiones > Buthidae > Androctonus > Androctonus mauritanicus. The sequence continues at coordinate 11,368 of WUQG02425893.1, read as the reverse complement.
AATCAATTAAAATTCGAAAATTTTGTACCAGTTGGAGTAAAATTAAAAAGTACAAAGGAAATAGTTCTCTTCTCTAGAAATGTTTATAGAAGAAATTGTTCAACTAATTTCAGTCAAATGCAGAATGTGAATGTTCCGTATTTTATTTAAGACTGGTTAGAAAATGCAGCCAGTCTTAAACATCCAACTGCGTAGAAGACACTTTTTTTGGTTATACATATATTGTTTCTTTTTCTTGGAAAAATCAGGAACTTATCTTTTTCTTTTAATAATTTAACAAATGTGATCAGATTGTCTTATTGTTTTGTAGAGGACGATTTTATTTCATCATGGTTTGATGAAATCGAAAGATGATGAAATGATAACGCCCTCTGCAAAAACTTCACATATCTTTAATTTTCTTATCATAATTTAATTTAATTATTATTATTTTTTGAATTCTAAAATTATACTGATTAAAATAATTTGTTAATTGGCTGAACACCAGACATTCCATGCCATTGTTTCTAATTGAATTGATGTAGTTATCATTTTTTTCTTATTTTTTTTAACAGGCAGAATAAACGACAGCTATGTCTGGAAAGTAATAAGATTCGACGTAATACTTCTCTTATATTCTTTATATTTTAATTATCTTTATATAATTATATATAAACGTTGTGTTATTACAGAATCCACGATACATGAAGACTGATATAACTGGCACTAAAATTTCATGGTGTTTGGGTTTTGATATTTTTAAACTATTTCACCAGGTGTTGAAATTCAGGTATGGTTCGCTATGCGAACGTGTAATGTTTATAATGAAAATATATATTCTTTAAAAGAACTAAATACAATCGACATATTCGTGATTTAAAATAATTTTAAAACAGATTTATTATTGAATGTTTTAGATATGAATTTGTTAAGCCGTTCCCAAAATTTTTTAGCAAATTAGAAGAAAATGGAAGCTGGAGTGGAGCCTTAGGGCAGTTAAGCAGAAAGGTAAAAACGATTTCCAATAGGTTTCATAAAAATAATATATTTTTCGTATCAGTGATAAAATTGGAAACATATGGCCGTATTCACTATCTGGAGTTAAAAGGCTCTTTAGCCAAAGCCGAGGAAAATTGAAACTTCGGGTCAGATGTGAAATAATTCTCGTTGTATTAAAGAAGTATTTTATTCCTCGGATAAACAAAAGTTCCACAAATTATGCAGTAACTTATACCGAATTTCATCCACTTGATTTTCTCGCTGTGTACTTCAGTAAACAATATTGACCAATAAAGTCATAATCTTAAAAGTTTTCACACCACTCTTCTTTTAATGCAATTTGTAATTGAATCATTAAAATGTAAAAATTCAAAATTTTTAAAATTGTCTGTCATTTCTTCTTCGTCGTGCTAGCTAGGATATCTTTATTCAATTTTATCCAGTATTTGGCCCAGTTTGGTCCATCAGGCTCTTGCGCCATCAATGCCAGTTATCGCGACTAGTAGCAATTTTAATAGGATTTGGCTCAATCAAAGCATGTGGTAACTTAAACGTTAATTAGTATCTGGCCGTGGTCCGGATGTAAATGTTAACTATGTTCCTTGGGTTACTCGAGATCGTGAATATCAACTTCAACCCATGTTATAACTTACCTAATACTTCACATGATTTTCTTAACCTTTATTATTTTTTAAGTTTTAGTGCAGTTTAGCCCTTATGCCAACAAACCATAACTTACTGTATGCGGAGATGGTAAATATGGCCGAAAATCACTCATGCTTTTGAAATTGTAAGATTAATACATTTCAACCATTCTTTAACATAAATATTTAAAAATCATCAAAATTTTATTTATCATAAATGGATTTGCTCGATCGACATATATTTTTGTTTAATATATTGAATAATTTTCGTATCAGAGTGTACAAAGCATAATAAAACTAATGAAAGTGCAGTTCATCGTTAACATTATTCATTGGGATAATCGCATCGAAGACATTATTGAAATCATGTTATGCTATGTTTGTACTGCATTAATTTCTCTCATTTCAGCCAGAAAATTTTAAAATTCTGTGTTTGTACATTAAGTACTGTTCAGGTAGAAATTATAAACAGACTTATATTTATGCTTTGTTTAAATAAAATGAAAACAATAGTTTAAACTACAAGCGTTTTTCAATTTATTAAAAATTTAGATACCGAAATTTGACGAATCTGATCCATTTTTAATATTTTCTGATCGGAAAATTTTTGATCACACGCAATGGCTCAAGTGGATTTGTAGTTTGTCATAATAATTTTTACTTTACATAATTACTTTAAAGAAATAATTTTGTTTTATACACATATTCATAAATATTTTCTAAGCCCAATACTTCTGATCTGATTCAAAGCAATTTTTGTTCGACTTCTAATGTGGTTACTGGGCACAATTCCCCTTACTGTTTGCATAATTACTCCATAGGACAGGGACTTGTACGAATTACACTTCGTATGAGGTTTTTTATTTATGACTTTAATAATGTCCTTTGAAAATCGTTCTTTTTATTTTGTGAAAGCTAGTCGTTAGAGTTCGTGTGCAATTAATAATTAATGCTCTAAACTCTATGATTTGAATAAATGATGAAAAATGCTATCCTATAATTTGAAACGTAATCTTATCAATGATTTGGCGTAATTAATACCTATACCTTATTGTTTTGAAATCGTAACCCACTTATTTCTGTCTGGCCAACCGGTCGCTGTATATGCATTATTACAATATCTTATCAGATTCATGAAACTATATTGTACTTAAAAGTATTTATTGTGTATTAACATATAGGAAGCAGATTTTCTTCCGATTCCAACGTTCCTTGCCTACAAATATTTCGCCGCTGCACAGTACTCTTCAGTGATTAAAACTCAATCTGTGCAATTCATAATAATGAAAGGAGGAAAACAATCGAACTGGGATTCTCTTACAAAACCTTTCTCTTTCTGGGTAAAGTTGCATTTTAATTCTGTTTTATTATTAAATAAGTTGCATTATATTTTCTTTATTTTAGCTATGGACAATTATCTTTGTATCAATAATACTTTCCGGAATATCTTTTAATTACATGATTAAATTTGACTTTGAAAAATCTGATTATTTCTGGTCTTATTCAAAAATGTATTGGTTTCTTTTCTCTCTCATGGTGAAGCAAGGTGAGTTGAATATCTACATTGGTAGAATAAATATCTGGATTACAAATGATAAAAGAGATTATTTTTTCAGGATGCAATTTGCATGGCCTCAACGGTTTTGCTTGTAGGCTATCAATTGGTATCTGGTTGATATCCGTAACAATTCTAGCAGCTAGTTACAGTGGCAATTTGATGTCATTTATGACAAATCCTGCACACGAAATCGTTCCAACCACATTCGACGAATTGGCAGCTGCTGTGGATAATAAAGAATATGCATGTGGTACCATAATTGGTGGTAAAGTATATGTTTTAGTGAGTATTATAATGAAGTTATTACTATATTCTTAATAACAATCTTACCTTTTCTGATTAACGTTAACTCTTATTCAAAGGGCGGTAAGTCGGGAAGTGCAAAGATATTAGGAGATCACATAACATCTAACAACCATTTTTTCAGTGAAGAAGAAATCGTTAAAAGACTACTAAATAGTAAATTTGCTTTAATTCAGAGCCGAATACTTTTAGATGCTATGATAGGAAAATTCAACCTTAAGAATGTTTTATTTTCCGAAGATTCTTTGATTAACTTTTATTTGACATATGCTGTAAGAAAAGGATTTCCTTACAAAAGGAATTTAGACGAAATGTAAGTAAAAATTAATATTTCTCAAATAACGAATATACATTAATGAAATATACAGTTGCATGTTTATTTACACAAAGTGTATGCTAGATAAGAAATATTAATATATAGTTATGGTAAAATTTGGTACTGCATCTAAACATCACCTGTACAACTAATAATAAACACTGTATGGTGATATGCGTGCATATCACCATTTTGTGTTTATTATTAGTTGGTTCAGGTGATGTTTAGATGCTAATCTAGTTCTACACATGCACATCGTGAATGTCGTGTTATATGGAGGAAAACTGCAGTGATGTATTTTTTTTTTGAGCTAACAATGTTTCTAGTGTAACCTGAAAAGAATAAGACACATGATAATACATGATGAGGGGAGTAATATACTGTGGGACACTCATCATAATCTCAAATGAATAAAAATGGAACAAATTTTGGTGTTTTATCCAAAATATACAGTCATGAAAACAAGAAAAAAGGAAACTAAATTTTCATATTTGTAACTGCAATGAGCATTTTTATTAACACAATGAGTACAATTTTCCTTTAAAAGTCTAAAAAATGCAATTGTACAGTGGTTAAAGCAATAATTAAAAAATGTATTAAAACACGGTCCACTTAAAAATTCGTATTTTTATAAGAACTTTATCGTCACCGTTTCTGACCGCTTCTGATATATTATAAAAGTATTAAAGTTAAAAAGTGCATTTAAAAAAGCATCCTAGATGGGTTGCCCTTTTTACTTATTGAAAAAATTACAAATTACGAAAAGATCAAATATCTGTTAATAAAGCTAATTTAATTTTTCTGTATGTTGCCGTATTTTTAATAAAATCATCTGAAAAATATCTATTTTTTCTTAACAAAAACGAACTAATTTATTTTATCTCTGTTTAATTCGAAAATCTGATAATTTTTGATATTTTACAATGTTAATGTTCAATTGTATTTTTAATAATGTTTGATATGTAGCAATTAATATCGTACAAGGGACGTTACAAATGTATTTTTAATAATTAATTTCACTGGACGTTTGATCTTGAGATAAATTTTTCCAATCTGCTTTTTTTCTAAATTCATAGATAAAAGGATCTGAAAAAAGTGTGATGATGAGAAATAATAGACCAATTCCATATTTCAGCATTATTTCTCATAAAATCATCTGAAAGCTTTTGATATCTATTTATTTTATGCTAGTTAACGTGATCTTTAAATTCTGTTATAACTGGCTCTACTAGTTCTTGATAATGACAAACAAGTTCCCAATTAACTTCATCTTTTATTTTCTAATTACCTCATCTGGTTTACGTGAGATTGTCTCAATCTAGTTTTCGTTTAATACTGGAATCCATTTATTATATAAAAATTTAAATGGAACGAACCCTTGTATATTCAGAGATCGAGAATATAATTATGGAAAATATCAAAGGGATACAATCCTCTTGATAATAATAAGGCCTCTGATAGACACCCCATCAAAATTTTCATTTCTTCTTTTAAACATATATATGTTACTGATGATATCACATTATATCCGCTAGTAGCGAGTTGTTACCGTTTTTTCATGATATCATATCTGCTAATGGCACCAACTTGCCACTATCGGATATCAGGTAAGAATTACAAATTATTTTTGAGTGATGAAACGCTTATATTCAGGAAATGCTATGCAAGCAATAAAAAAATATTACTGTTCTGTTAAGCTGGTAAAATAACATGCCACTGAAGAGGTTTAATTCGACAAACACTTTTATAGAATTTCCGGTGTAATCTTTCATATCTTAAACCAAATTTGATATTATTTTGTGAAGTATATTGTTTAAATCAGGATCTGAGACTCAAGTACGAAAGGAAATAAAGGGCCGAATATTTTAAAGAAAATTACAATGAAAGAAAAATATTTATTTTTAATTATATTCATTTTTCTTATAGAACGTGGGATTGGCGGACGGAATGACAAGTTTCAGTCCGAAATAATTCGAGTTGAAATTCTAAAGTTGCTTTGTTTTGAGGAAGTTCTCTTTCCTTTTATTTGTGTTCTCAATAATGCACATAAACGCCAACAAACAAATCCTTTAACCAAACGAAACTTCAATAATATACAGACACTAACCGTCCTTTCCTTCTTTTGGCCTTTGGCATGTAGATCGGCTCTTCTTTTACTTTCTGTTACATCGATCTCCACTTGCGACTCCTCGACATTTCACTTTTCCTCCCAAAAGTTGCGTGCCACTCTCCTTTCTCCCATGGAAAATTGCCTAACCTTTTCCCTTCCTACTAAGGGAAAGGAAATCGAACTCCATCCTTTTTTTCTGTTTATCATTTAAATTTTTTTCTTATTCTTCGTATGGAGTTTCTGCCATATCTGCACGTAATAAGATTCTCTCATCTCCAATACCATAACCACTTATTTATTTTTAATGTTACAGGCGACAGAGGTCTTGGTAAAGATGGTACGTTGTTTAGTTTTTCTGTCCAACTTAATGAGAATTCCAATGAATTATTGAATCTAATGAATTATCTATGTATGTTTAGTTAATTTCCCGTCAATTGGCCAATTTGTTAAAACAACATCTCATAGCTGGTTCGAATTTTACATTTATCACACACTTTTCACGAAATGAGTTTACTATTAAAAGAATTATCATATATATAGTTATAAACATTATAAAAATTTTTTACGTGATCTCGGATATCTTATTATCGTTATCCTCCTGTTTCTAAAATGATCTTTGTAGATTCATTTTTCTTTATTACCTAATTCTCGTGGATCTTAAATTCCATTAACAAATACCTTTAATAATTGACAAAAATACAGTATAGGTTTATCCTCGAACACCAACTGTTCACGAGTCGCAATCCGAATTCTCTCTCTGTAAGCGGAATCACGCGATATGTAATCGGTTTTGTAGTGGCACAACAATCTGTTTCAACTGAGCCTGCTTCCTCTTTCCCTTGTAGATAAGTAACAGAGAAATGGCGCACTTCATTCTTATGATGAAGTCCCGTTAGACTAAGTTTCATTCTTCTAGAGCACTCACATCCCATGGGGAACACAATGGCGACTTTGTCTTGCGCGAAGATTCTTATTTTCTCTTTTTGTCAATTATGTGCCGCTATTTATAACTGCCACTGCTACTCAATAGGATGAACGAGTAAATGAAATTGTGTTCGTTTAACTCGGGAAAGATGAGAGTCCCCCCAATCGGAGCCTATGGAATAATATCCGCCTATTTTAAAATGGGGCTACACTGTAACTAAAACAAGTGTTAATTTTATTATAGTGATGTTATGTATTTATATATTATAATTATTTTACTAGAAATGTTAAACCTTGTTGAGGGAAACGACAGGTTGTGCGTATGGAAGAGTGTTAAGCTTTTGCAATGATACAGGACTATGGTGTAAATAAAGCAATATCTTCCTTTATTTGTGTAAGAGAGATTTTTTTATATAATTTAATCCAACAATAAATCATGGAAAGGAAAATGCCGTCTTTCAAAAAGAATATCCTTTTTAAAAAGAAATGAGAGGTCCTCAGTCATTCTGCAATCAATTAGCGTTACACACAGTCTGCTTTCCTTGAGAGTTAGGCAAAGAAAATTTTCGTCGATATTTCTTTAGCATATTATTCGTTGAAGGTACACAGCGATCTGGAGGTCGATAGCTGGATTAGTAACTGCCGAGATACTGTAGCTTTTCGTGTAGTGGAGTCGAATTCTTGACCTCCTCTGAATTGCGGCCAAGAATGACTGCCTCGATCTTTTAACCCAAGTTGCTTGTTGCCAAACGCCCGGCGAAAGCTGACCGTTCACCTTCATCCTTTCCCAAGAAAAGACCGAATGTTTATTATTAATTGTCTTCGACGTTATCTTTTCTTAAATTCTATCTGACACCTGCATGTAATAATATCCCCACTGGCTGCCATATTATCTCCTATTTATTTATATAAAATTTTAACATGTTGCGGAGGATAGAGGTTTTATGTTTTTATTAAATTTACAAGAAGCATCTCTCTTTCCCCTCCAACTTTGTCTCCACGTTTTATTTTTTGTCAATAAAACCAAGAGAAAGCAGAGATCTTTTAGAGATGAGGAGAGACACCTCCCAAAAACCCAAATACCTGTCCTTCCCCAATTGAGGATCAATTCTACGTTATTCTCAATTGAAATTTGTTCAAAATCGTTTCGATGTAGTCTGACATCTGTATTATTGTGGAGGAGCTGTTAATGGCAATTTGGATTCCTGTATCGGAACTTCGTGTTATGTATTTCATGCCGAAACTAAAGGTTACTGACTACTTATTTAAATTTTTCTACATCTTTCTAAGATCCAACAAGTTATACCAAAACGGTTATTAGAGTTTGTCTACCATCTTTGTCAATCCACTTATCTACTTTAAGTATCATATACTCAGCAAAAGGTTTAAAGCACACGTTTGAATTTCTGTTTGGAATGAAATCTTGCATATGGATTCGAACCAGCCATTTTTCCCCTCCTTTCATCATTTAGAAAACGAAAATTGGGAATATTGGGGCTTTCAGATTTAAATTCCATTTGGGATCTGAGCAATTGTTAGGTATAGAGTTTTCTAGTAAAAGTAAATTTAACATCAACCGAGTTAAAAAATACATTAACTTTAGTTAAAAATCTAAAAATTATCAAACAAATGGTTGGAATTAATACGCCTTATTTAACTTAATTGAAACGAACGGTTATTCGAGTTTGCCTACCATCTTTGTCAATCTACTTATCTACTTTAAGTATCATATGCTCAGCAAAAGGTACCGTAAAGGTATGTTAATAACCGTTCGTTTCGATTTAAAAAAATAAAGTTCAGGAGATTTACCCAAATTCTTATTTTAAAAATTGTAAATTAATAAAATGTATTTTAGTATCGAAATATGAATTTTTATTTATGTACTATAAACATGTTTGTACTAGTGTGAATTGTTTGAATTGAAATTTTCATCTACCCATATCAGCTCTCGTAACTTGATCTACTTACATTTAATATAGAAATTAGAAGTACAAATAATTTTGTTAGTTATAATAAAATTAACTAAAACAGCAATTCAATACTTACAAAACTAGTTTTGATAAGTTCTTATGATTTTTAAAGCAGTTTTAATTATGGCATACAAAGAACCGAAATGTTTATACAATAATTCTCTGCCCAAAATTTTTCAACTCAACTTTTCAATTGGTCGCGGGACGTAAGTTTATGATAAACCCGATAAGCCTATAGTAGAGATTGCTATGGTTCGAAAGTGCGTCACACCAATCGGTCTATCTTCGAAAGCTGAAAATTTTCACAGTTGATGTACAGTCCCGTGCAAAAAGTTTGTCAGGTTACAGGAAAAGGTTCGGCTATCCAGCAATACGCAAAAGTATCGGCACTAATCACTTCAAGAGCAGAATGATGCTGCTGGAACTTGGACAGGCTCCATTCTACAGTTTCCATAACTACAGGGGAGGGAAAGTAATGTGGCAGAACTGAAAATTTGAAACTTAGAAAAGTATTACGATTATTTTGTAAGATAGTCAGTTTTTATTATTTAAATATACTTTACACAATGTAATAAAAACTAATTAGAAACTGAAAAATATGACAAGAGACTACAAATATTAAACGATAATAAAGCAGTTGCTGTAAACTTATGGTAATCCAAGATTTACGATTATCGAAGCGAACTGTAAGAAACGTGTATAAAGAAACTGACAAAATTTCGAAATGCAAGCCATATACCGTTATCCACCAGACGATTAATAATTCAAAATAGTCAAACAGGAATGACAATCAGAGAGCTATCGAAAGTATTGCAATTTAGCGAAATATATAACCAATTAATTGCTATATTATTACTTTAACAATCTGTTTAATATTAATGCTATATATAAATTAACCATTGCCTTCTATAAGCAACTTATAAATCCCATATATTGAAATTACCTTAAAAACTTTCCTAACATGGCCTTATGTTTAAATCCACATAATTTTCAATTGTTTGTTTATTGATTGCTTTTTATATTAAATAAACCAGCTATCTTTACTGACATATTAATCCATCGAGTGAGCGTATGAAATTATTCCAATTCCTTTTAATACAAATGTCGTCTTAATGAATAAATTATATTCATTAAGATGACAATTGTATCATCTATATTTCATTTTTGATTATAAGTAGGTTTGTTATTTGGCTATTAAATACAGCAGCAGATAAATAGTAAATCTCAGATTAGTCGTGTCATTGAAATGGTGACATCTCTTCCCATTTACTCTAAACCTATCTACCCTATTAATTGAGACAACGGTCGAGTTCACTTCGTTTCGCAGCGTCTTTGGACGTTAGTGCCTGACGTAATACCCGATGGTGAGTCAGTAGGGTTGCCAACTCTGTCACGTTGCAATAAAGGACACTTCAAAATAAATTAATATAATTTTTTTTATTATTTTAAATAATTGGAATACAATTTTACAATTAATATTTATGTGAACAAACAACTTAAAACTTTATAAAACAATCTAAAAAGTTTTACTTTATTAATTTAGATAATAATTTGTCCACTCTTTAAACAAAAAAGATGCATAATAATGTGAGGTCCCGGAGACCCACTAACCATGAAAATTGATCAATAACAAGTTATTTTTTTTTAATAAAATTGCAATTTAAAGGAAACTATAATTAATTATCACCATATTTGGCAATAAAAATAAAACGGAAAAGATCCACGGACGAGGAACTTCTTTTCTGCCTTTTCGTTCCTCATCCCTTCTGATTCACATCCACAGAGATGATTCACGATTAATCATCGAAGAGGGATATAAATTCATATAGTTCCGGGTAAAAGGGGTCGTCATCTAAAAACGTCAAAAGGAATTCGTTTTTTTTTCTGTTCTCTCCCTTGGAAGTTCAAGCCACCGTCTCGAAGTAGCGTCCTGATAAGCTTCTCTCACATATGTTTTATTTCCAGGTGAAATTTGCCTTGCCAAATAATCCACTTGCCTCACGTCTCTTGGATTCTTAAACAAAATAATGTAATGAGTGTTTAGACTAATCGTTCGCATTAGTTTATTTTGGTAAAACAGATTCTGTACAATGAAAATTACACTACAATTTAAATGATGGCTGTTCTTTGTAAATATCTCTACTGCCGAAACGATTATACGTGACATTAAGTCATCCAAAACAAGTAGTGAGTCTTTGATGTCTTCTATTTTTTGGCAAACCTTTTACAAAATTTGCATTCATCCCCGTAAATGCATCGTTCCATACAGAATAGCAATAAATCACTTTCTTAGGTCTAGGTGTGTATACGTCACGATCAATTACTTTTTTTACAAATACCGATTTTCCTGCTTGAGACTGTCCCGCCACTAACATAGGAGATGGGTTTCATTCTTTAACTTTTCTCAGGTGTAGTTTTACCAGCGTCTTTCCAGAACTGAATGAAACTCTTTCACCCCAATCGGTTCTAATATCTATCTCCACCGAAAATATTGTACTTTGATGGACCGGATAATAGTCGGGAGAGTTGTAAATGTAAACAAGCGACGTACTTTCTTCTGTGTTT
>WUQG02425892.1:0-38631 GCA_011317285.2 Androctonus mauritanicus | reverse complement strand
ATTTCTTTGCTTATTCTTAAAACGTGTACATTTCATGTTAATTCAGTTCTGAAATATACATTTCTTTGCTTATTCTTAAAACGTGTACATTTCATGTTAATTCAGTTCTGAAATATACATTTCTTTGCTTATTCTTAAAACGTGTACATTTCATGTTAATTCAGTTCTGAAATATACATTTCTTTGCTTATTCTTAAAACGTGTACATTTCATGTTAATTCAGTTCTGAAATATACATTTCTTTGCTTATTCTTTAAACGTGTGCATTTCATATTAATTCAGTTCTGAAATGTATAAATAAAATGTTTTTAGTGATTTCTATGAAACAATACATATTTCGCAATATATATTTCATACTAGAAGTAACACAGATTGCAATTTAGTTAAAATAAAAACTAAAATGCATTTAATTAAGTTAATTTAATTGTATATTAAAAACGAAATTATATTAACATCAAAATTTAATTTTTAATATATAGTAGTATAACCTGTTTAATTTTATATATTAATTTTTAATTATATACTGTATGTTTATTTTTTGCATTTTTATCGTTTTATTTTTAATAACTTGTTTACATAGGAATCTTAATTGATTAACTAGCTAAATATTTGCGCTATATTTCTCATTAAATTCTAATTTTTCTTAATTAATCATGTAATTTGTTATTATTATTATTTTTTTGTTTGTTTGTTTATTGAAGCTCTATTTATTTATATGACAATACTGCGATGAGAAATATCAATATTAAATGTTGTAATAAGTCATATTTTTCTTGGCATAAACAAATGGGAAACAAAAATGTCACAGATTATAACTTGTTTACTTTTATTAGATCAAGATTTCACTATTAATGAGCAACACAATTTTTCGAAATGTTGCAAAAACTGAAGCAACTACGCGTTGTTTAAAGGTCAATTATGGTAGAGTATCGAGTAGGATTTTTAATGGAAGATAAACATGCAGATAAAAGATTTTTTTTTTTGTTCTAAATAATCGATGCTGAATTGATTTAAACCGTCCCGATTCGCTTTATGCTCCAATGCCAAAATATCCTCGAATTAAGAGAATGGTTTCTTTTTGAAATTGTCTTGATGTTAATACTTGGTGTAATAAACCACAGAAGCGGAAAAAATCGTCATTATCTTCACTTGCTCCTTCATCGATTAGAGGAAATGTTCAGTAGAAGCATCTATTTGTCAAGATAAGAGTATTAACAGCAAATTCTTAACCGGGATGTCAGACTTCTTTTTGGTGCCATTAAAAGTACGGATAGACGTAAAGAAAAACAAAAAAAAAAAAAATTGGTAAAAAGTGTTAGAAGGATAAATAATAATAATAATAAAAAATACCTGTTTGAAACCTTGGTACATCAGCTTCAGTTCATTTCTGGTGAATTTAGTTCTTTTACATAAGGCATCGATACGTTCGGGTTTAAATCTGACGAAGTTGAAATCGAAGTCATCTAGTTCGTTGTCTGTCATTAAAATAAAGAATTAAATAATAATAAAAAATAAAAAATAAGTGAATAAAAAGAATAACGAGATATACATTCACCCGTAGAATGAACTATTAATGCTCAGTTACTTTAATAAAGGACTTTGTAAATTCTTTATCACCCAACTTTCAAAAAAGAGGTGTTAGTCATTTTCTATTTGGAGCTGTCACCTACAGTCTGCATGAACGTTGTTGTTGTTGAATGAAAAATCAATATTTCCCGTCTAGTATCTGACATCACAATTTATTGAAATTTCTCCCAGACGACAATACAGTAAAAGTTAGAAATGAGCACCAGCTTATTAATGATATGATAATTTGTTTGTCGGGGAAAAAAAAAAATTAAAATGTGGCCATTTAATTCTAACTTTGTCGCAGAAAATTTTAAGTTTTAATTGGTAAAAGTTTTAATAAGAATCTGTGTCTTTTTTTTAATGTTTCTTAGGGGAATTTTCATTTTTATTAAAAATATCAAATGCGGGATAGAAAGTCGTTTAGCATAAATCTAGAAAGGATAAAATATTTAAAAACGTGGGATATATCTTAACTAAGATCAAAACTGTTATATTAAAGGGGTAAAAAAAAAACACAAGTAGATTATTTCTGTACGTCAGGGAGTAAATAAGAAGTGTGGTATCATGAATATTTTACGTGCCTTTACACTGATGTGATTTTCGATAATAAAATAAAATGATAAAAAAACCTCAAAGGATAATAAATGTCATCGTTTGATCAAAGCCGGATGAGTTTCGAGAAGATTCTTACATTAGAGCGAAAGTAAATGTTTAAAGTATAAAATAACATGAATATTTAAACGTATAAAAATCTGAAAATTCTTAAATTTTCTCCTCTTAAAAGTATGCAGCAGCGGAAACTATACAGCGAGAATTAAATGAAATTCTGTTTGATCTGCTGCTTTAATGTGAGTCTACAGTTTGCGAATATCCTCCACGTACCGTATCTTGTTCCAGTCAATGATCTCCAGCCGAAACTACACCTACATAAAACTAGCATGTTTTAGCACCGCACTTCTATATAAATTCGGATTTTCTAGCATATAAAAGACGTCGTTACTGTTCGTAGTGTTTTAATGTCAACAATTCCATCAGGAATTAAACTATCGCTTACTTTCTTTATTTAAATTTAGGCTGCACTGAATTTCTCTGTGTACACAGGTGATGCTACTGAAGTTACTAACTTTATTATCTTGCTTACTTTAATATCGTTACCTCTATCTAATCATTGTAACATTAATTATTGAACTAATTTAATGTTTAAGAATAAAAATGCAATTTGCATTCTTACAGTTCCTTTGTTTAAACTCTATAATTGTTTATCGGCGTTTTGATCATGCAAATCTCCCGAAAGATTTGGAGATTTGCTACTTCTTGACTGTGTGGAAACTTCCCGTTCGTTCTGGGATTTAAGTATAAGATCAAAAGTACAATGGCACATACAGCACAACCGATTTACTTAGTATCTTTCTTTATTTTACTAGACTTCATCCTGAAATTTCTCAAGAAGTCGACATGATAATATTTTTAAATTTTTATTGTTTTAACAGCCAGCAAACGTGCTTCACGAATATATTGTATATTTATACATCCTATTCTGTTTTTCAATAATTGGAAATGGGGGATTAAACCAGAGAAAAAAATGTTTTTTCTTCATTAATTAACTGCTGCCACGGAAAGTAAAAAAAAAAAGTTTGGTGAAAAGAATAAGATTGGACAAGCGGAATCCTCTCACAGACAAAAGCAGATATTTATTTCGATAGCAGCAGGTACATAGGAAACTTAATGAAAAAAATGAAACCAGAACGTCTACAAGATCATAAAATATGCTTATGATTTATGATCTATCTGTAATCCTATTTCATTTCATAGATCATAAAATACATTTATGATTCGGGTCTCTATCATAGCAACGAAATTGAAAGAATATTCTTTTTTTTTCTGCAGATAGAATATCCATGCGAATAAATAAAGCAAAGCATTGACTACGTGAGGCATTTCTCGTGATCACTTTCCAGATATATCAATAACATCAATCAATACACCAGAGATTACATTAGAAACGTGGCTGGATCAATTGTTAAACAGTTTGATGTAAACTGTTGAACAACACGTTGGAAACTCTCTAATTGAATAAATAAATAAATATATATATATATATATAAAAGAAAGCAATTTATATAAAAGGAAAAAAATAATAACAACACTACATCTATTTAAACATTTAATTTATTTTTTAAGCGAATTTTCTCAAACTGTAATTACTGTTTTAAAAAAAGATCTTATTTAAAAAACGTTTAGAAACAATTGAACTTAATGGATTAAAAAATAAAAATAATAAAAAAATACGAAAAGATTATTCGTTACAACAAACAATATAATTATTAAATATAAAAGATAAAAATTACCGTAATTATATTACTCGATCGTCGAATGACATCAATTACCTCACCGAAAATAAATGCGCTCCTTAGATAGATCAAAACGTTCTGTTTTCGGTGCTCAGTCCAAAATTACGTTGCTCCGCTCAAAATTGCGTGAACGAAAAGTGCATTTTGAGCGGATGATAATAATGATATAAATCTGAAAATCTATAAGCAGTTTTTGTCCATTATCTCATCGAAAATAAATGCGCTTCTTAGATTGATCAAAACGTTTTGTTTTGGGTGCTCCATCCAAAATTACATTTTGCAACGTAACGTAACGAGCAACGTAATTTTCGACGCTCAAAATTGCGTGAACGAAAAGTGCATTTTGAGCGGATGATGATAATGATATAAATCTAAAAACCTATAAACACTTTTTGTCCATTATCTCACCGAAAATAAATGCGCTCCTTAGATTGATCACAACGTTTTGTTTTCGGTACTCCGTCCGAAATTACGTTGCTCCGCTCAAAATTGCGTGAACGAAAAGTGCATTTTGAGCGGATGATGATAATAATATAAATCTAAAAACCTATAAACAGGGTTTTTGTCCATTATCTTTCTGGAGTCATATTTTACTTGTTGATTAGAAAAGTTTATTTTACGACTTCCTGTAAATGATTTTTATTGCGGACGTTAATAAAATATTGAGAAAAAGTTGCTGAAGTCCACATATATTGAATATTTGCAGTTTGCCACGTAATAAAATATGTACTTAATTTATTATTATTATTCGATTAATCGTATATTCTCAATAATTCGTTGCATAGAAGAATCGATTTTTTTTTCTTTTTGTACTCCCGAGAAATCCTCGAAATTTATCTTTATCCTGCTTATAAAAAAAAAAAAAAAATAGAGGTAAGAGAGGAAGAGTAAGAGGTTATAAACATTGATAAAACGGAAATTAAAGAGAGAAAATTGGTTTTGGGCATTGTTTAGTCATGCGACGAATGGTGTATATCGATCATTTTTAAAAGCGAGAGTTAATCGGGAAGCGAGTGAAAAATTAACGATTTACGGTTAATTAGAGAGCGAGATATATACATATCGGTTAATCATTTATACTTTAAACAACATGATTTCTATATTAAATTTATTATTAAGTAAGGCAGGCATTTTTGCAGGTTTGAGAAATCGAAAATTGCCCGTTGGCTGCTTGGCTGTTATTATTAATCTTTGGCCTTGGTCCAAGAAAATGAGTTTTGTTTCTTTTGTTGGAAATCTTACGTCTATCGATTAAGTGTGTGTATACGCGATGTCTGGAAACGTTGCAGAATTGGGATATACCCGAATCGACTAAAAGAGAAATCAAATAGATATTTGGCCAAGTGAACGACCCAATGGTATGCCGGACATATCCATAAACGTGATTAGTTTGAGAGAAGATTGGTGTAATGAAACATGCACTAAATTACTTACGACAGAATAACAACCTTAATTGTTATGTACGTCATGCATACCAAGATTGCATTTTAATTGCCCGAATTCTGTTCTTTTCTGCTATAAAAGTAGTCTTTTTTTTTTACTCTTTTATGTCGTTTTTTTCGATAACTACGCTCTTTTTTATGTGATACCGAAGTTTAGGACTCTGACGTTTGCATGGTTTGCTTACCTGAGCTGTACTGTGTGCAGTGTTGGCAGATTTTCTATTTTAGAGTTAAAATACGGAAAATTTTTTTTATTATTAAAATAATCAAATCATTTTATAAACAATTTGGTTTTTTAATAACAAACTTTATAAAATGGTTAATAAAATAATTTGAATAATTTAAAAATAAAAATTCTATGAAAATCTGCCAACGCTGCACAAGTTTGTAAAGTATAGCTCAGGTAAGTAAATGTCAGGACCCTACACTACAGGATTACCTAAACAAAGTGGAGTTATTTGGAAAAAAAAATGACATAAAAGAGTAAAAAGCAAAACAACTTTTGGTAATCTCGTAGTTTACAGTCATAACATTTACTTACTTGAACAGCCATTTACAAACTTGTGCACGTTGCCTCATTTTCTGTTTTAGATTAAAATATAGAATTTTTTTATTTTTTAAATAATCAAATCATTTTATAAACAGTTTATTTTTTAATAATAAACTTTATCAAATAGTTTATAAAATAATTTGAATATTTTAAAAATAAAAATTCTCTACGAAAGTCTGCCAACGCTGCACACAAGTTTGTAAAGTACAGCTCAGGTAAGTAAATGTCAGGATCCTAAATGACAGGATTGCCTAAAAAAAAGTGGAGTTATTGGGGAAAAAATGACATAAAAGAGTAAAAACAAAACAACTTTTGGTAATCTTGCAGTTTAGAGTCCTAACATTTACTTATCTGAGCAGCCATTTACAAACTTGTTCACGTTGCCGGATTTTCTGTTTTAGATTAAAATGTAGAGAATTTTTTTTATTTTTAAAATAATCAAATCATTTTATAAACAATATATTTTTTAATAATAAATTCTATCGAATAATTTATAAAATAATTCTTTTAAAATAAAAATTCTCTACATTTTAATCTAAAATACAGAAAATCCGGCAACGTTGCAGAGTTTGTAAATAAATATCAGGGCTTAAACTGCAGTATTATTCATTATTATTATTATTATTATTATTATTATTATTTATTATTATTAATTTTTTCAGGAACAAAATTTTATGAATGGGGTTTAGAAAGCAATAAAACTTAACTGACAGAATTCGGCTCGCAGGTTAGCAATAAATACATAATCCCATAAATGATTTGTTACCTTTAGTTATTTTTATCCCTTAAGGATCTTTAAAGGAAAATATGATAAAATGAGCACATTTAACCTCGGGTACCATCGACTCTAAGGCAACTTTACTGAATAATTCCGGCTGTGAAGATTTCTCTTTTCCCATTATTGATGAGATTAGACTTTCGGGCCTGAGGTAAATAAATTTAAGATTTTTACAGTTTTACCATTCCGGCCTTGAAGATTATTGCTAAACGCTTTAATTACGATAAAATTCTCGTATGTTTTAATGCAGCAGTTTAAAATATATATATATATCTAAAAGTAAAGGTGCAAAAACAATTCATATTATTATTTTTTTCAAATTCTGCAAACTGAATCGGATAATGGACACAGGAATGCAATAACAGAAACCATCTTTCTCAGCAGTGCAATTTTAGTAATCACAGCGTGTGCATTATTTCGCTCGGCAGGCAAGACGTGTGATCTATTTCCCTGTCAAGTAACCATCAATAATGTGAAGCATCAAATGGTCTTCAGAAACGAAAACGGAGATGTTCCTATTTCAATCCAATGCCCACTTAGTTGCCTCTTACTTAACTTAGTTATTGTTTTGATAATTAAAAGTTCTATTAATAAAGCTTGCTTGCCATCTTTACACGAGAAGAAACAATCTTGTTTGCTCGTTCAAGAGCGAAAGAAGTTATTATTATACACATTCGTACGCGGCTTTTTTAAGTCTCTTAAAAGTCTTCCAGGCGTTACAAAAAAGGAAGAATGATACCTTTAAACGTCATAATATTCGAGTTCTAAATAATGATATGCTGTTTAAGTCTTCAGAACGAATGAATAAACATTAAATAAATGTTTATAGTTATAACGCAACGTGGGATGTGTATGAAAAGGGATTGAGAAATGCTGAAGATAAAAAAAAAGAAAGGCATCGTAGTAATGCATCTAAAGTCTGAAATTCTTCTTTTATGTATTTTTAAATCTTCAAAAAAATGGCGATTACTATATAAAAAGAAATTGCTGAAAATATATATACATTTTATCCTATCTGCTTTAAGTGTTATATATGCGGTACGTGCTACTATAATGTTAATACTTGTTGCAATTTAATATTTTTGTCAAAATTCCTATATCAAAATGTGAAAATACGTTTTATACGTGCTATATTTTATCCAATACAGTTTAAAATTTTTCTCAAAATTTCTACAGGAAAAAAATGGATATAAAACAATACCAAGTTTATATAAGAAATTTTCAGCTTGAAGAAAATTTATGAAAGATAAGAGTTTATTGCATCGATGTTTGCTTCGAATGTATTTATTATTTATTTATTTGATAGTTAAACTTTATCACTAGAAATAAATTTAAAATAAACAATTTGATCCGCTGATCTGTACGATTATATTTAAGATTCTTTTTTTTTCGTCGACTGTAGACAATAAATCCCCATACGTTTAGACATTTAGATAACATAAATGTTCAATAATTGTCTCTAAATCTTGAAAGGAGTAAGCGTTGTATGAAAAATTTTGCTTTTTTCTTTTGTAGACGAAAAACAATAACGTCGAAAATTATTGCTCTTGCATTAGATAACAATTTTTTTTTTTTATAATATAAGAGAAAGGTTTGTCACTTCCGATTTTATTACCGAGCTGTGCTGATATTCCACTTTTACTGTCAATACACCTCATGAAAATGCATTTAAGTATAGTAAAATAATTTAATAAATTAATAAAATGCTGAAAATTACCTGGAAAAATCAAACAGTTTATATTCAATAAGCAAAACAAGATCAATTTTTTGGTCGATCATTTTTTTTCCAGATAATTTTTAGTTTCATGAATCACATGGAATATTATAAGTCCACGATGGCCAAATTACGGCTCGCGAGCCATGTGCACCCTCTCTTTCACATTGCAAGTGTGCATTGGTGCTCTTTTCATTCATGTTATGGACTCACATTGAAGCTCTTCAATGTGGCTCCATAACATGAATGTCAATAGTTAATATGGAGCAGATACTTATTTAGTTTAAAAAATAATATGTTTGTAATTTGTTCATTTATTGGAACAGTATTATACCTTTATACGAAATAAATGCATGTGAAATATATAATAAATAATTTTTGAAATTGTTAAGATTACCTCTGATGTAACTCTCATTGACACAGTAAGTAAATGATTTTGGCTCTCAAGTATTTGAGATTCTTCTATGTGGTTCTTAGCGACATGAAGTTTGGCCACCCTTGCTACAAGCAATCATAAGTTAAAGATGCTTATAGTATTCCATGCGATATGTTTTTCCTTTTATAACCATCTATCCAGTGGTTCTCAACCATGGGGAAATTTCCTCTGTGGGAATTTTAGTGTTTCAGGGTGGGAATTAGAATCACTAATGAAGTAAAATAAAATTTCTATTATAAACTATTTTACCATAATGTTTATTTATCATAAATAATGTTTTTTTATTTAATCTTAAAGGAAAAAAAATACTTTTTGCAACTTATTTCTTTGTGGGCATGTCGGCATATTTCGAAAATAAATAAAGTTTTTGTTAAGAATAAGAAAACTTGGGAAGCTTGGGGAAAAAGAGCAAATATATATTTTTTATTTATTTACTTATTAAGTTTGTCTTCTTTTTCGTTCCTCAAAGGATTTGGAACCAAAAGTAGTAGGAGTTGAAGAACGAGAACAATGTCTAATCAAATTTCGAATATAATTGTGGTACGATATATAGATAAGAGCAGAATGCAAAATACATCTTTTGAGTTAGGCTATCTTGAAAGGGGGTTGAAAAGGGGGAATGGAGTAAAAAAGGTTGATAACCACTGATTAATCATTTATAACTACTATATGTTTCTTTTGGTAACTGAGTTTTCTTAAGTTCAGAGAAAAAACTTTAAAAATTATTCATTATAAATAATTGTAATTAATTTAACTTTCAGTAGATACTGATTGCTTCACTTCCTTCTTCATACTTTCATTTTTTATGAAACACAATGTGGTATATATTATTGAAAGCACTTCATTTTATAATTGTTTTAACGAAATATTATAATCTCATTCAGGGCCTGAGAGAGGTTAGATGACGCCCAAACCAGTCATAAATTTTAGGCCCACCTCATACCGAAAACCATAAAAATAATTAAATTATAATCACATTATATGGAAGTCTTTCTGAATTCTAGATCCAGTACAAATAGCTGTGATAATCCACTCGAATCTTGAACTAATACGAGCGTTGAATGTTTTCAATCGTAAGTTAAAGATTTAAGATAAAAATAACGCTCAACAATAAACATTTTAAAGCCCATACACAAGTTTATAACGCCGAATTTTGTGTTGCGTTTAACGTGTGTTCGCGTAAAAACCAGTCAGCAAAACTTAAATCGTAAAAATGGCTCAAACTTATACATCAAAAATAAAAAAAAAATCGCGAAAATTCTATTTATTTCTACGTGATACTTTTTAACAATTCTCCAACTACCGTGTGAACTGAGATATCGTGCTATTATTGTAACATTATAAATCGCAAAATTCATTAAAAATTAAATTTCATTCAATTCGCAATATAAAATTCATTAATGAGCCATTAAAAATGCATTCGTGTTACTTATTCCGTGAAAAACAATCAATATAACATTATATACTTACACTTAGTGTTTGGAGTGTTTTTAAATTTAATTTTTTTCACGCTAATATAAATTTTTATCTACCTGTAATTTGTGTCTACTTATCGAAGTTAATAAAAATACTAAATAATAATAATAATAAATATTTTTATGGATACGCGATCATAAAATATGTTACAAATTTTATTAATTTATACTATTATTAAATAAAATAATAAATAATATTAATTATACGTCAGTTATTAATTCACAAGAGCTTTTAATTAAAAGGTAAGTAATAATTAAAAGTCCGACGTCTGATAGTTTAATTACGTTAATTTCCTTTACCGCTTGATAATATTGCAAAACGACTTTCTAGTCAATCGCAATATCTGTTTTTCTTGAATTTTACTGAGAATGAAAAAGAAAACTTGCTGACTTTTATATAAAATGTATATATATTGCTTATTGTATGTTCAACCACGTGACTTTGAAATGAATGATTGATCGATTGTTATAAATCCACCATGCATGCATTATGAAGTCATTTAACTGTACCACTCAGCAATAAATGTCTCAGCACCCGAATAAAATGCGAAATTTAAGACTTTTCGAAAACTGACTTGTGGTCAAATTGAGGTCATAAGTCGAATTTTCCTTGATTTTTTTTTTTTTTTATTTTCCTCCTCTTTTTGTTCTCTTATCTGTATTATTATCGATCAAAACAGTACTTTGGTAACGCTTAAATGACATGTGGTGCAACTCGTCAGTAGAATATCGTCTTTATTACATCAAGAAGAGGTCAGTTGCAAAATTGGACTATGATGTTCTTTATCGACAACGATATTGGATTGAAGTGGTTTTATCTGTGATTCGAGCTGTTAAAGAAATCCGAGGATTCTAAAAACCGAATTTTGTCGATACGGTGGTACAAAAGAAATTTTAGTATCTCGAGAAGAATCCAAACATTACCATCGTTTCGTTTGCAGGAGATAAGAAATCAAGTAACGTAAATGCACGGTTAAGAGTAACGCGAAAATTTGCGACTGGATATTGTTAAACTCTGCAACATTTGCTTTGACGATGATATTAATTTTCTATCATTCTAGTACTAATTAAATTATTCAATGAGATTAGAGGGATTATTGCTTTCGACACGTAGAAACTTTGCCAGTTTTGATGGACTTCAAAGTTATGTTTCGCGTATATAGAAATGTAAGGATTTAAAAAGAAGATAACTTACTTGATCTTCGCGCCAGAGCTCGGCGAAGAAATTTGATAAATCTTTGTGAAAGGTTAGAGATGGACAATGCAGCCCCCATGACTGTGTACAGATGTATGTACCAAGGCAGGTCCCCTAAGTCGGAGACTGGAGATAGGTCATGTTGGCCAATAACTGCGTTATCGTTAACGGACATTTAGACTTGAGGACAATTGTCGAAGAGGATGGAATTATGGATGTATATCAGTCGCATCTGTTGAATAATTCGATCATATCTTCGTACCTTAACATTCGATTTGTCCAAAATCTGAAACAAAGACAAAAAAAAAAAGAAGCACAGAAACGCGTCAGTATCAAATGGCTCATACTTCCTAAAAACATTTTATTCAAATGGAAATGTATCGATTTTACTTCGGTTACCGCTTGTCATATTCGGATGATATTTTAAGCAATACTTTTAGAAAAATTTCTGAGAATCTTACGATTATAAATTGGGATTTTTCCTCCTACTCGAATCGATTTTTATCCTATTTTTTCTTCTTCTTCTTCTCACCCGAGAACGACACTAACTTCACAGTTACTTCACACAGACACCCACGCCAGAAATTGCTGATGTAAAAAAATATATATAAAAAAAAAAATATTTGAACCCGAACCAATAAAAATTTTATATCAGATTTTTACTTTTTTTTTTTCCTCCTTTTTTTCCTTTTTTTTTTATAAATGTATTAAAACCCACGCCACCATTATTACGTTTCAAGTAAGGATAAGGTCTGATAATAGCGTTGAGACATAGGAAAATTTCGCTTTTATACATCCGAAAACTCCAATAAAAATTCAAATATCAGCAATTCCCAGTTAGATTCTGCAATACCCGGAGACAGTAAGAAGAAGTTACTCGTTAAATTCCTTTTCACTACATATTTTTTTGATCCTTAAAACAGTTACATGTTAAAATTCAGAAATCCGCCATCCGGAAATTATTACTTCTCTAGAAACAAAAAAGGATAAAAAATATAAAAATTTTCTTCTTCTTTGTTATTCTTTGTAATCTGTTGTATAATCGGGTACCATAAAAATTTACGTTAACAAATGCGAATTTATAGAATAAACATTTTATTCGGAGAGGTCTTTATCACACAACATGGTTTCCAAAAAAAGTATCTATTATTTTTATGATAAAATAAAACTTTCCTTTATCGGAATGGACTGAATATAATTGAAATAATGATAGAGTATAGTGTCTTGCTCATCTGTTTGGTATCGAAAACTTCTTTTATTTTGAGTTTCGACTAGGTGTTTATTCCCACGGGCACAACTGCACAACATTTCTAATGAATTGATTTTACAAAAACGGGGAAAATTTCCTTCGGGAAGGAAACACGAAAAAAAAAAAACAGACTTCATCCTCTACTACAGATCTGTTAAACACTACTAATTTTGAAACACAGTTGTTATTAGAATATTATAATAATCATTATTAGATGCATATGGATTAGATAGAGTAAATGAATGATGAGACTGTCAACCGTTTCAAGTAATTACCAGGCTAATAGAGCCGTTCACGTTCGGAATTTCGACAGAATTCTCGTGTTCCAGATGTCATTCGAGATCTAAACCGAATAAAATGACGAAAAAGAACGGGAGAGTCAGCAGTTACGTACCAAAACAGTCTTTTTCGTTTCGATTATTGTCATGCCAACCACCGGCAAGAGTTAACAAACTTGACTATCGCATGTCGTATACTTTAATGCATTCATCATGTGTTCGTATTACTCAATAATCGAGACTGAGCACTTTATTATTCAGTCAAGAAACTACACGCAGAATTCGAAACAGTTTCCTATTTAAACGTAATTTAAAATAAAATAAAAAAAAAAATAATCGAAAATTGGCTCCACCCCGATCTGCAACGAGTAACTTATAATAAACAAAATTTTAATTCGCATGTTATTAAAACTTTCTAAGAAATATTTTTGTATGGCATACGAGGGAATAATTGTATGTTTCTCAACTTTTTGGATTTAAATATAGTCAATTTCTAAATCGGGAAATAGGGCACATGAATTAATATGTAGAGCAACAGATAAACTGATGTTTTGACTTGAAATGCAGACATTTCCCATGCTTTATAGTCATCTGCAGTAATATAAACAATCAGAATACGGAAAAACATAAGCAACTATGCAGAAGCATAGTTACTATGCATGCAACTATGCATAGAACTTATGCATAGTTGCATGCATGAGTGCTATGCATGCAACTATATGAACTATACATAGTTCATACAGTTGCATGCATAGTAAACATGCATATGAACTTTGTATAGTTCATATACATGTGTACTATGCATGCATATTATGTATAGTTCATATTATGCAAATGAACTATACATAGTTCATACAGTGATTTCATATATTCATCATATAACTATATGAATTATTATAGTCTATATAGTGATTTCATATATGTGTTATTCATAAAACTATATGAACTATACATAATTGCTTATGCATATGTGCTATGCGTAGTTACTTATGCATAGTTTCACATTATTTCTTACATTTTCTGCATAATAGCAACTATGCAGAAAATGTAAGGAGTAATGTGAAAAAGTAGCTAAAAGTATACGAAAACATAAACAATGTATAAAAAGGAAACTAAAAAAAAAAAACATAAACAACCACCTATATAGTACAAACTAAAAGAAAGTAAAATATTAGAAAACAAAGGAACTTATGCTTAAAAATTCTAAAGGAAAATATGGGATAAACATAAGTAGCCTATGCATAGAAAGCTATGGAAGAATACTGTATATACAACTTTGAATAAGCTGAAAGAAAAGTGATTGGAAACATAAGGTACTAAAACTATGCATTCGAAATTAAAATAAAATATTTGAAAATGCAAGAAATCTATGCTGAAGAATTTCAAAGAAGACATGTATAAGAAGCTAAAGATAAGAAAAATATGAGTAAACATTACCATTTATACATAAAAATCCAGCGAAAAGATCAAGCAAAATGGAAATTTTTCAAATGCATACTG
Source organism: Androctonus mauritanicus (assembly GCA_011317285.2). NCBI lineage: Eukaryota > Metazoa > Arthropoda > Arachnida > Scorpiones > Buthidae > Androctonus > Androctonus mauritanicus. Next base: position 24,094 of record WUQG02425892.1, on the reverse strand, counting down.
TAAAGGTCCAGAAGAGATCAAATCAGTTTTGCAATTTTACATATGAACAACTAGACTATCTAGATCTACGAAGAGCAATGTAATAAAAATGTAAACCATCATAATATGAGAAACCACATTGCATCCATCGAGTATAAAACTTATTTGAAACTTTTTAGACATGATTCATCGTCGACAAAATTTCGAAAATAAGATTACATGCCTGGCATTTTTATATATTACGTGTAACGACAACATCGCAGGAATCTATAAAAAAAAATTACATTCTTGGATTTATATTAATAATAATAATAAATTTAGGATTAAATTTTTTCATATAAAAAAAAAAAAAAACATTCTGGAAGACTGCTTATTAAAATTCTAGTCTGACAAACTGCGAAAATGGAAGAGTTGTTATTACTAAAAATACGAAATTGAAAAAAATATATATATAAAATTAAATTGTTAGAATAATTTTGAAAATTCGAAATACAAAAAAATACAATTGCATTAAGTAAATAAATCTAAAAAAAAAAACTCTTCTAGAAACGCATTTATTTATGAATGTTTATCACTGGCATATAAAGCGTTACATATTTTTGTTATTATTTATTTATTTTTTTATATAAAAAGAGATAATTTAATCAAATCTTATATCACACTGCTTTATTGAAGAAAAAAATAAAAATAATAAGAAAATTAAATGAGAAAACTTGCTTTAACAAGTGCACGTTTCTGCTTAAAAATCAATTTTACCTTCAAGACGTTTTTGAATATATGATAATTAAATTTGCAAAACTATTTCGGACTTTTGCAAAATTTCTAGTTGACATCAAAAGAGCTCTTCTTCTAAAAAACAAAATTTTAAATCGATTTGACCCAGTTAATTAGTCATCATCTTAAAATTTATATATATATATATATCAGGATTTTGGTATGAATTGCTTTAATTAAAACCATTCCCACGAGTTTAGAAAACGAAATTTAATTTTAAATTGCAAGCATTGACAAGATTTCAAACGTATAAATCGTGTTTAGTGTGAATGACTACTACTGGTAATTGGAAAAATTATTTTTTTTTTAATGATGGACTGCACTTAAAATTTCTCCTATAATGCCGTTTTATATTGCTTTAAATCTAATTAATTTTCCAGGCTGCACTTTAAGCCATTAAACAGAACAGAAATCGCGTAATAAAAACGTTAAATTATATATCTATATATATAATGCACGTTAAGTATGCTAAAATTTGATGTATCTTCGTGTTTTTACTTACTTACTTTATACGCAAAATTTGGTAAGTTTTATTACGTATATGCATGCTTGGCATGGAAACACGTATATTTGCATCCGTATACTGTATATCTATCATGTAAAAGTTTCTGCATTCTATACTGCAAGCAATAAATGTCTGTGACATTCAAAGCACACGCTACAACTCCATATTTATTCAAGGCTTTAAACTTTTAAGATAATCAATCTCTTGTAGCATTTCTTCCATTTTAATCCTCCAACTCATCAATTTCACATATTATTAGTTGGAAAGATGTTTTCTGTAATTAAATATGCAAAGAATTTAATCAAGTAAAACTTATATATCTCGACAAAACTATATACACAACTCTGTTGTACCCGTTCGTCACTCGTTTCGACCATCAGAAACTTCATTAACTGGAAAAAGAAAAAAAAAAACTAGAATTTTTCATTCGAAAGTAAGAAAAAAAAATACTAATTTCGGTCTTTCTTTGTCGAGAAGTTTAAAATTAATTCAGTCCCAAATTCAAAAATTCAAAGTACGATCGAATAGAACTCTTCCTTAACTTATCCAGACAAATAAAAACCAGGAAAGGGAGGAAAAATTTTTCGAAGCTTTGGCATCCGAAAGTTTCCATCTTTCTTCTAATACTTCAGCATGGATGAGTGACTTAATAAAAGTAAAGAAAGAGAAAAAACACTATATTTTTTAACATTTGCTGACTCTCTGGTATTATTTCCGGAAAGGTATTTTCGAGTATCGGATTTTTCTAGTTTTCTTTTTTTTTCCCTCTTCTTCTAAAATAAACTAAGTCCGTAGCAATACTTTTTATTAAAGATGGCCCCGAAGCTACTCCGATATTTCGATAGCTGCACGCATACGAGTAATAACGACGAAAATAATGTACGAAATAGCAAAAAAAAAAAGGAAAAAAAAGTAAAATGGATATATGCATTTGGATATTTTCTTCATATTATGCAATAAGTATCATTACTAAAGATTTGTGTAGGAAGAGAGAAAAATGCGATCAGTATACATCATGAATATCGATTCGAACCGAGAAAGGAAACCGCTAGGCGGATAAACAGAAAATGTATTTTCCTACATAAGTTGGCATTAATCTTAAAAAGTAATCTGAAAATTTAAAAGAGAACAAGCAAACTAAAAAAAAAAATATGTTTTCTAGAACCTAATCGTGTTTGTTGGACGTGATAAATGTCTTATAAAGAAAGTATTACAAGGAACACTTTTAGGATAATTAGGATAAGAAAGCGATCGCATCTCGCGTTAACAACTTGGTATCATTTTTTTTTAACAACTAGGATTTTATGATTATTAGAAACAATAATAAATAAACGAGAGTTATTTAACTGGTTTCTTCTCTTTAATGATTAATCTAAACTGCTGCATCAAAGCGAGATGAGGGAGGAAAAAAAAAAAAGTCATATTTCATTCATGAAGTTTTTTCGAAGAAATATTTAATGTTTCCGCATGAAATAAGATTTCTTTAAGTTATAAAATATATATATATTTATTATTTAAATATATGCGTTTCTTCCAGTGAAACGTTTCAATTTCTGAAGATTATGGTTAACTGCAAGATTTTAATGGCGTACGTTCAATTATTACGAACACGATCAACAATAAATCTGAACTTTTGTTTTGATTTAATTACAGGAATCATACGATAGTTCTAACAGCATTTGATTACTCAAATTTTACCAAATTTAATATTCTGTTTATATAGTATCCAGACGACTTTCGCTGCAATTATGCAAAACGACTAATACCATGTTTACGATGATAGTCGAAATTCTGTGTACTGTTATCTCATTTGTATGTGACGTTTCGCTAATATAATCCTCAAACTACGTTTAATAAAGTTTAAATCTATATAACACAAAGCTATCGGATGTTCGTATTTTGATATAAAATACCGTCACGTACTGCAATCGGGAATAAATTGGTTACTTATCAGTAACCGTGTTAAATTTATAATTGATTATTATTCCGTTTGTGGAAAGTATTCTTCAGTCCGTTCGCAGCCAATCTCGTTCGCGATATGGAATTCTTGTGATAAAAAATGATTTCTTCCAGCAAACAAACAGAAAAAAAAAAAAAAAAAATTCGATACAGAAATATTTCTGTTCGCAAATGCGTGAAAAATTTTCTCTCTTTCCAGTATTTTAAGAGAATTTTATATATATATTTTTTGAGTTTAATTGCTGTAACGTTACTCCTTAAGGCTGTTTTAGGTTAAAATCTAATGAATAATTACTCCAGAGACATTAACTTAATAAATAATAATATAATTTAACTATTTAGATAACGTTTTAATTCTAACGGTGATCTACAATTTCACATCATAAATTGCTCGGAAATTTAATAAACTTCGAGTGAGAAACATCACGTTCTATTAAAGGATTTTAGAATTGGGTATGTGGAATTCCATAACGACAGTCTGGTTAACTATCGAAGTTTGGAGTTATAAATTCGCTAAAAAATGCCAATTTTTCTGCTCGGTTTTGTACCAAACCAAGCACGTAAACAGCACTTTGTCTGTTTGATTTAAACCGTTAGAAGTGCTTTAAAAAAAAGAAGCAAAAAATACAGTACATCAGTTTGAGTCAGACCAGACTAGTTTGATAGGTAGACTGCATTACGGATGTTGCAGTGTGTCTTTTTTTCTATTGAGTACAGCATGAGGTCTTCTTTAACGAGATGTTCCTTTGAAATATTTGCTTTTCGGAAGAAAAAAAATTAATGTATATAACACTCGCTGGCATAAAATTAAAACTGATCGACTGGATTGAACAATAAGGTAAGTAAATCAATAAAATTCATTATTAAATTAATGAAGACAGATAGATTAAATACTCAGAGTTTTTATCTTTCCTCTAATACAATTTTCTGTGACTGGTACATAAAAATAAATTTTTCTCAAAAAATAAAATTAGATTTTTGCAACAAAGCAAATTGACTTCGAAAATTTATTTTTCTTGGTATATTGGAATTTATTTTTCAGATTTTTTTTATACAAAAGAAAAAAATAATAATAAATTATATTAAAGTAAGATTATTTTTCTGAAGAAAAAATTGACATTTTTGTCCATTGGACAATTTAAATTCGAATGACCTAATCAGTTTCCCCAGAATTTATCTAAACTGTTACGTATTTTAATATTCTCGAATCCGATTGAACGGACGAAATTTTTATGACAGGCAAATTATGAACAATTTCTAAAATTAAAGTTATACAGTCAGATTTTTCTACATATTTTAATTTCGATCATTAATATTAGAAGAATTAAAATCATGCACAAAACTGGAAAAAATCTCTTTAGTAAAATGTTAAAAATAGCAATTCTGATGAAGCAATTTGGACGTTTTCCAATAAGCATCCATTAATTTAAAAAAGTAAAAAAAAAAAAACTACCTATAAATCCGTAATGATTAGATAAAATATAAGTGGCAGGTCTTCATAGGCAAATAGCACTTCTTCTGCTGACTGAAGCGATGACAAGTGACTGTATATACTCCTCATCTTAAAAAGATTTACGTATCGATAATTCTCGGTCTTCTCCGATAAGAAGCCATTTTTTATTATATCATATCGTTGTTACAAAATAATCACGGAAAAATATCAGCAATTATTTATCATTCGTTTTTACCTATTATAAACTAAATTTGGAGAAATCTCATTATTTATATATATTTAGAATCACGAAATTGTAAAAGATTTCACACTCGATTAAAATATTCATTTTCAGTCGAAGAAATATTTTATTTTTTCTTTATTTTCTAATCTATTGACTTTGAATAAACTAATCAGTTTCTTGGATTTTACTTAAAACGTTAAATTTGAATTTGAACTGACCAATCAGTTTCTTTGATTTTACTTAAAACGTTAAATTTAAATTTGAACTGACCAATCAGTTTCTTTGATTTTACTTAAAACGTTAAATTTGAATTTGAACTGACCAATCAGTTTTTTGATTTTATTTAAACCGTTAAATTTGAATTTGAACTGACCAATCACTTTCTTTTATTTAAAACATTAAATTTGAATTTGAGCTGATTAATCAGTTTTTTTTTTATTTAAACCGTTAAATTTGAATTTGAACTGGCCAATCAGTTTCTTGTATTATTTAAAAACGTACGAGACGACGTTACAGACAATTATGATAATTAAAACCTTAACAGGTAACGACGTGATAATTATCTAGACGTTATTTTAACAATGTGACATGGATTGCATTGTTCTTAATTACCAGACTAACAGCCTGTTTCGTTTTGGATCAAATGATCAAAAGATAGAATTATATTTTAGTTTTAAAAATCTAATAATCAATTGTGTCTAGCCATTCGATATGTTTCTCTTTGCTTTCTGAATATAGCTATTAGAAGAACATAACACATTCTGGAACTAAAGAAACTTAATGAGAATAAAAGTAAATTCTCACATTATCAGAAACGACATTTAAACAGCATCTGGAAGTGTAAAAAGCGGGAAGAATGATATCTGTGAGATTACTTAGATATAAAAATTAATGAATATTTCAAGAACTTTATCTCGTTTGGTGAAAAGTCATACATTTTTAAATATATCGAAACTTGTTAAATAATTAAAGTCGTTCCGGAGTCGGCGGAAAGGAAAGATAATTAAAAAATACTCCTCTTTATTCACCTCTTATACATTATTAAAATCAATATGTAATTCTTTATCTCGGTTGATGTAAGTAAAAAGAAAAAAAAAATTATATTTGATACGTAGGAACACTAAGCCATACAGAAACGGAGATAAGAATTGGTTTCTTATCTTTAATGAACGTTTTCCCTGGGAGAATAAAGAAGTATTATGTAGCGGACCTTCGAAATCTTTGGTGCGAAGTAAATGATGATCGAAAGCATCTTATCCATACCATATCCACAAAAGGAACTCGTAAAATGACTCTCGAGACTCGTTGTGGTCAAAAGTTGAAATCTAATAACTCAACTGATTATAGTTGAACATGATAGAAGCGATTTATCTTTAAACAGATATATAATTATATCTACTTGTAACGTTATTCATTACGTACATTCTCTGTAGACTAGTTAAACTCCTTCAGATTGATCTTAATGAGTTTCCGTATTAATTATGTTTTTTGGAACTTAATTAAAACCGTTAAATTTAAGTCAGAATCTTCTTTTTTTTTCTAGGATTTGCAATGGGCAGTTTTGGCATCGAGATCTCTACCATAAACTGCTATCACAGATCGAAAATGTTTGGGACAAAACCATTTTGGCAGGAAACTTTTTATGTAATTTTCAAGTTGGTTTCCATTTTCAGATGGAATTCTAGACTTTATTAGACTAAATTTAGAACTTTTTATGTTCACTCGAAGACTGACGAATTTCGTTGAGTTAAAGCATCCATACATTTTGTATGGAATTTGTTTTGGGACGGAACTTCTACATCCTTCATTTTTCTCGAGAACTTTTTATATGTTCCTGGCATTTCTTGGGACGAGGATTTACTCTGTTTATGTATCAGCCAATTTATTTCCGAAAACATTCCTTTATTTCCTTCTGAATCGACATTTTCTTCTATATTAGAATATCTAGTTTATTTTTTGGGGGAGATGGAATCTTTCGATTTAGATTTTCACATAACTTACTCTAACGGTTCATTTGAAAACTCTATTATATATATTCCCCTTCTACGCGAACATTAAACATCGGGTCAGATGCGGTACTATTGATTTAAATTAAGTTTCCGGACGGAAAAAAAATTCAGGAATATATTATTTAAATAAACTACAGAAAATAGAGCACAGAATTACTCATCCTTTCCCACATTAAAGAAGGAAAAAATATATATATTAAATATTAAAAAAAGAACAGAAACCATACTGGATATCCTGCCAAATATTCCTTTCTAGCGAATGTTTATTACCGTGGCAGATAACTCGCGCAGCTACAGAAACAGTAATTATTCGCGTTGTGTTCCAAATTTGGATTCTGCTAAAGAATTGCTAGAATCAATATCGACTAATTTCGACTAAATGAAGATAATTCCATAATAATAAACATTGTTCAAAGTGTTTCTAGGCAACCGTACTACAACACAATAACGTGTTACATGATCGCATTTAGCAGCGCAGAGAAATGCTTTCAATTTATCCACCGACCATATTTTTCTGTTTTGAAATTCAAAAAATGGGAAATAACTTCCAGAAAAATTCTTGATTTATAGGAAAAAATAAGTAAATAAATATAGTATATATATATATATATATATATATATATTTATTCAGAATATATATATATATCCAAACGTCGAAAAGAGATTTTTTCCCATCTTCGTTTTAAAGCCTGAAGTACGGAGATAACCATAAAGAGTTTGGAGTTTTGGGATTTTTCGTGTTGAAGTTTTCTTTAAGAATTTCGTATCAAAATCTTGATGCCGTTTGAATTATTATAATTACTTTTTTTTTCTTCTTCTTCTTCTTTCGGGGGGGGGGCTTATGTTGTCACTCGTCCGTTTGTTAACGTTATAGAGAAAAAAGAAGTGTCGGATTTAGCGGCGTCTAAATTTATTTTAAACATAAGCTCGGCCAGAGATCTTCTCAGATAAGCTTTATAAAGATGAAAACAATAATAAATCGAAAAAATTCTGGTTAAAAATATATAAAATGTACGTTTACACGAACAGTTCTCTCGAGTACTAATATCGCTACTTTATTAAAACGAGAAAAAAAGGAGTAATAAGTTATTATCCGATACTGAAATTTGGCTGGTAAAGGAAGCAAAGAAAACGTTACAAGATTTTTTTTCCAGTTAATAAATTTAAGTATTAGCAATGAAAATAAATAAACAAACATTGTTATTCTTCTTTAAGTAATTTTCTGCAAGATATATATATCTTCATGTTATATTGTTTGAAAGCCAAAGATAAATGAATGAAAAAAAAAAATTCCCCAAATGATGAAATACTTTTTTAGCAATGCAAACATAAATTCTCCATTCAGGTAAGAATAATTTAATGTGGTCGGAACGGGAATCAATCTTTATGACGAAAAATTAATAAAACTTTAAAAGTAACACACCCACATCAATATTTTATGAGTTACATTCAATTCTTTAACTCTGTTACTTGTTTTTCTATTTTTTTAAAAAAAAAAAAAAAAAAACTTGGAAAATTATTCGCTCTTCTTCGACGGAAACTTCATACACAACCAATCCCGTGTTCCAAAAATAGAAGCTAATGTAAAACAACTAAAAAGTCTTACTTTAACCAAACCAAATAAATTTTTTTTTGTTACATCTATATGAAAACCAAACAGGAAAATATATTTTTTAAAAATGATACAACTCTAAAGATCTATATATAAAAAAAAAAAGGAGAAAGCTTCCAGACGGAAACAGGGTTAAAGGGTCAAGACCCAGACTAAACTAATTTATCTACTTTACAACTTTAAACCAAACTGGAAACCGAGTTAACACGTTGCGCGTATTAAAAATACAGGAGGGATTGCACCAGATTAAAAATTAATATAATTCCGAGACGTAATCGCGTATGTTGCTGTTGTTGTTTGTTTGTTTGTTTTTTTTTAAACGTTATTCTCGCGACACGGCGATCGCTGATGGTACTAAATTATACTCACCTTGTTCAGACTTTCCGCGACGGCTGGAGTTGGCTCTACTTGCGACATAGACAATACACTGTCATGTTTAGCGTACATACAAACATCGCTAGTGCTGCGCTCCCGCCAACCTATACCTTAGTAGTCGGCGCTCGCATCAACATCGATCCAGAAAACGCTGTTTGGTTGACGAAAGGCGGTTCGAGTCATAAAGACAAGCTGTCGGAAATCATGTCAAACTTCTTTTAATTATCGATACAAACATTAACATGACAACTACTCGAGTGTTTAATTATCGTAACGAAGACTTGTAGTCGGTAAAAGCGCATCCGAACTCTCTATCGTCCGCGTAGTAAGTGTTATTTATAAATATCTCCAGCGATAACACGTTCGAAAATTTTCGCAGGGTTGAAGCACTCGAACGACGATTTTTCTCACGTCGTGTCAAAAATTTTAGAACGGTTACTGATTTATCTTCGCATGCCACACGTTGTCACTATTGTTTGGCACAGGTGAGGTAAATTGATACGGTCACGTGTTTATCTAAAAGAGGCAAGCACGCAAACAAACTGCCAGACTCACCCTTGTGTGCAATAGAATCAACTGCTCAACTCTCTCTCTCTCTCTCTATATCCCTTTCATGATGTCTCTATCGGTTGCGGTTTTCCTTTCGATCTACGCCAGTATTTTTTAATTATAGTGTTTCCTCGCACAGTTTTAAATTTTAATTCCCTTAATTAACGACGTTTAAGAGACACGTTAAAAACAATAAACATCGCCATTCCGTACTGTAGCAATTTATCAGTTAGAGACGTGATGCCATCGAAACTAGCAAGCAAATAATAATAAAAAAAAATAAAAAAAAGCGTTAAAATATTTGAGAGTTTTGATAACTTTTCTCTAAAGTAAACATTCTCTTAAATTAATTTTAAAATGTTGACAGTTTATTAAAAAAGAAGATAAAAAGTTCTATCATCAGAAAGTGGGACGAAAATAAACACTGTGGCGGTTTATTATGTTTCTTTTTCACACTACTTCGACTTTTTTTTGTGTGTGTCTGTGTGTATCCTGCTTTGTTATTCTGTAATTATCATAACAATGTGGCATAATTAATTAAAAAATAATAATTTAAGAAGAAAATGTATATCATCCACGATAAAAAAATAATTGAGAACAGTTAAATTATCCAGTATAAGGTTCACATTAAAGATCCATTGTTTACGTTTACAGCTATAAAGTCGCATAATGTAACCATAACAATTAATTAAATTCGCATACACGTTACGTCTTCGGAACGGTCTAACTTCAATTGCATGTCGCTGATGCAGTTACAGAATTACTGCATTAATTTCGATGCAATTCGACAATTATACCAGCGCAAAATTGGCCAAGTTTATCTCGTTTTCTGTTGTTTTTTTTCTTTAATTAAATAATAATAATAAATAAGTTTACCTTTATATAAATTATGTACGAGTGTCGAGTTAAATTTTGATGATTGCGTATATAAACTGCGCTTCTAGGAATTGTTATAAACAGCATTTTTATAGTCCCCAGCGTGCATCGGCGTAACAGAAAACACGTCTGCGGGAATTAATGTAATATTTTTTAATAAAATTGTCATTATTGATTATGTTGCAGAGTATGTTATGGTGACAATTATGCACATATCCGTAAAAAAATAAAGGTAATTTTAAAGATTATGATGCGTTTTTGGAGCCGTTCGAGTCATTAACGTATTCGTTTCGCAGATGGCTTAACGTTAAACAATCTATAATAAATCCGATGGAAGCGTAACATATATATCTACATGGTTGTAATGACGTAATAACGATAAAGTCGAAATATACGATAACGATCGAAAGTATCTATTAAAGTAACAACGATAATAAATCAGTCTTTTACCAAATTTTCGTACGACAGGAAGCAGATGCGATAACAGCAAACAGCAAACTTTTATCTTTTCCAGTATAAAGTTTTAATTATGTCTCCAAACAGGGAGACGAGTCGTAATTATAAGATGATTTATACGTTTTTATACTCTTTTAAAAATCCAAACATTCTTGAGAGAAAGAGAAAGAGAGAGAGAAATGCGGATATAAATTAATTTTGTATGCCACTTAGCATGGCAAACTCGGAATAATTACAAAAGTGAGAAGAATTGAAATAATAATAATACAACAACAACAACATATTCAACAACAAACTGTGCACATTCAAGACTCGTGCAGGAGTTTAATGTTGTTAAAACAGCACTCTAAAGTTGGTGAGAAATTGGATAGCAGTGTAAACAATACAATTCAACTCGTCGTAAACAGCTATAAATTTAAGTACGTGCCGCTCAGATATATTTGATCCAAAAGTACTTACTTGTAGCACATTTTTATTTTTTTATTTTTCGGGATTACAAAACACACTTAAAAATGGCCAAAAATCCTCCTTAATTTTTATTTTTTTTTTTTATTGAAATCTTTCTTCAATATCTTTAAACTCCGATTTAATTTCGTCGATCGTTAAACTAATATAAACATATAATATTTGATAGATAACGTCTTAGAAATGAAAATTTTATTTTACTTATTGCGTTTCGTTAATTTAAAAACTCAATTTCGCGAAATTTGTAACTTATTATACGCGAAATTTACAAGATTAAACAAATAAAAGATTCTACTTCAAGAAATTTACCAGTTAGAATTTACAATTTTCTGAAATATACAGATGAATTAAAAACATATTTTCTTAAAAAAATTAGCAGATTCGCGAAATATACAGATTAAAAAAAGTATTTCAATTTTTTGAAATTTACAATTATAATAAATCTTTCGATTAATGAAATCTGTGGGAGGCTGGGGCTTTAGAAGTAACAAGAGTTGGTTGTAACAGATGCCAATACTCAAAAATCTTGAAATTCCAGATGAAGATGCCTGGTAAAGGTTACCATCTGACCACGTTTTCTCAGTTAGCTGACGCAAATATAACGCGATTGATTCAGTATAAACGTTTTAAGAGTGACGTAACTAAAAAACAGCTTGTAAATCAACTTCTACTGTTAGTAATTGTTCTTGTGTAGCAACCGTGTAATAACTTACTGGTTAGAGAAGAGTGGTGTAAATTTATACTGTATATTGAATCTAACTGTGATAGTGCCTTCCAAACCAAAATGGTGGAATCTGGGGCAGGATATAATAGCCTAAATCAATGGTATCGATTCACAAGCTTCAAATTTTCAAGCAATAGCAGTTCAGATGATGAAAAGTATTCTTATTATCCTTTATAATGAAGACTGTAACAGCATGTTGGAAAAAATGAATCTAAAGCAGTGTATAAGAAAGGAAGTGGCAAAGAATGCACAGCTGTGTAATCCTTTCTAAGCTTGTCACAAGCATGATTTTGATTTTTCAGTAGAGGATTAAATTGAAACTTATCAGGCTATATCCTAAAATTCGAGTGCAAAAAAACAAACTTGGAAGTAGGCTATATTACATTGAAATTTTGTAGAGTTACAACCAGTGGTAGATCTACAGCTATCGAAGCCCGGGGCGGAAGTCTCCCTGGGGCCTCCTAATTAGAATGATCACCATACAAAATATCAACTCAAATATATAATTAACATTTATTTAATCAAAATGATTTGGAAAACAAAAGTTCTTAAGAGTAAAGAAACAACTTACATCTAGCAAACAAACATATATTTTAAAAAGCTTATTAAACTGCCAGTTTTGATGTTTTATTAAAATGTTTTTAACTTTTCTGTCAATTAAAAGCAATTTTCGAGAAATCTCCATTCTCGAAAACGCAAGAACACTCTAGAATGCCTCATACTATTAAATCCTTGTAGCCTATTAAGCGTAAATCATACTGGACTCTTCAGGACTAATTCTACAACTTTCGACGACGTTCTATCGTGTTCTATGAAAAATTCGATGATATTCTATGTGGGGTGTTTTGTGGAGCTAAAAAGGCAACTCGGTTATTTTAAGTCCTAGAGAGTTGAGACTTCGCCTCTGGGGGATCGTTTTTGGCACCCTCAAAGGCGATGTTGCCAAATTGTGCAACTTTTCCTTAAATCTAGGGAAAAATTTATTAAACTTGTTTAGCTTGTAAGAATATTTTGATACACGCTTACCCACCTACTTTCTGCACATAGAGCCGTATCTACCATCCGGGCTGTTGTATGAGGGCGGTAGCATGGCTAGAAGGGTGAAAAAACTGCTCTTATCTTATAAAATTATAGCATCAGCGCTTCTAACAAACTTTTAAACATAAACACGGTATATTTATACGTAATCATCCTCCCAGAATACAAAGTCCTTTTTTATATTATTACATACACGTACATATACTTAAAACTTAAGGTTCTTCGGAGGCCCCCTGATCAGAGGCCCGGGGCGGGCCGCTCCCTCGGCCCCCTTGATACACCACTGGTAGAGCATCGATTGCCAAAACTCAATAAAATCTGCTTTCAATGCACTTGTTGTTACACTGTCGCTTAATGAAATTGATTTCCTATTATTTATTCGAAGATAAATGCAACATAGCATAGAAGCAGTTTTAATATCATTACAAAAATTAAAAATTAGATGTTGGTTTTAGCTACTGTGTGGGTTGTTCTGGTTATTATTTATAAACCATTTCCTAAATTAATCATTTTTTTTATAATACTTCATACTTTAAAATACAGTAATAATATTAAGTGAGTAATTTAATTATAGTCCTAATTACACTTTTTTGTACAAAATGTGTTCGTATATGTTTGATAGTGATATGCTTTCCTCTGTGTATACGGTAAAAAAATAACATGAGAATGATTACTTTTTTTTACTATAACATTCATTGAAATAATCGTAAATTATTTTTACCAAACCTTTATCATATTCCAGTTAGAATATCAAATATTTTAAACAATCCACATAATTATCTTATTTACTCACGAAATTTTCTCTATTGGATAATTTTATTCTCAAGATTTAGAAAACGAAATTTAAAAAAATTGTTATGCGTTACATAAACAATAGACATTTTTTTTCACATTTTGAATTAAAATAGAGATAAAGACCTACAGAGTGAACAAATCTTTGCCTTATTTACTCCCATCTTGTTTGTTCCTAATACGAGTCTCATTATACATCTCCGATTCGATTTATAATATGTCTATGATAAATTAATATTTTAATTACATATTTTAATATAAACTATTTTCTTGTGGGTTATCTCTCTCTGTGTGTGTGTTTTAACATCGCTTTCCACCATGTGGATACTAAGCAGTGGGGCATTTCAGTGCCGTGCCCACCACGATTCGCTGATACTTCCAAGTGAGATCAACCGTCAAGTGAAGGATTGAGTTCAACAAGCCGGACCAAGATCCTTCCTAAAACTTTTGGACGTATGGGACCTGAGAATTGAATCTGGATCCACCAGAATGGAAGCATAACACGCTTCCACTGTGACTATCCGGCAAAATAATATAAACATTTATACTTATCCATGCATTTTTAATAATAGAATTGAAAAGCTGATACATCTTTGTTAGGAAAAAAAATGGCGATACTCATCGCAACTATATATATCTAAGAGCTGATGGAAACTTATTTATTGCTCTCATCCAAGATGAAATAAATTTTATGTGATGGCATGCTAATGCAAATTAAATTAGGTATTGAAACTGTATGCTGAATGAAAAATGTTTCATTTTTAATTGATAAATTTTAATTGAATATATAAAATCTCTTTAAAAGAAATGAAATCTCTTTAAAAGAATTGAAATCTTGAAATCTCTTTAAAAGATTTCTCATTATCTCTGTATTTGATATATCTTCTTGTAAAAAAAATCGATGCAGACAAAAAAATAGAGTAAGAAGTGTAAAACTCTGTATACAAATGCCTTTCAACTGGATATACAAATGATTAAAATTTCATTTCGAAGGAACGCACAGAGCGTTTCGAGAGTTCATAAGAAGAACGAATTTGAAGCCAATATAAGAAGCGGCATTCGTAAATATGGATAGCCGATTTTGTATTTTATTACGTTAATAAATCTATGAAGATGCCTCTACGACGTGTCTGACAGCAATATGAGCAATTGAACGAATTTCAGACCACTTCATACGCTTATTGTAAACCTACAAACCTGCGTTGATTTTTTGCAACAGAGTGTATCTATAAATATAATTATTAATTTTTGAAGTAAGGGCAAAATAAAAGCGATTTATTCAATGAATAAATCAGAGATATTTTTATAGTAAATATTTACTCTATATTCCATCAATTAAATGTTAATCGGCTGGTTAGAAGATTACCTCATGGATAACCCATAATGAAATGATCGTACTACGATGAAATTGATCAAAGGACTGAAAATGAACATAAAAATTGAATCTTTTAATTTTTATTTGTCTCTGAGAAAACCCTTAAGGAATTGAGATTTGAATTTCATTGAAAAGCAAGAATTATTCTTTGTATCCACTATGCCAATAAATCTAAGACATCAAAACCTATTCGTATCGCCGGTTAGATATTCTTAGATATTCTATAAAACAATATTTATCTAAAGAAATATTATATATTTCTGCTATGTCATTATATTTGAAATTAAAAAATACAATTTTTTTTTTTTTTTTTTTTTTGCAGATATTAATAATCGAATAAATTTCCTGGAGGAACTTCCAAGAGATAATATTAATTTTTTCGATTTTATATTAAATTTAATTTTTAAAATTGAATCAAATTATTAAATTTATAATTTATTAAAATTATTAAAATTAATAATGATATTTTAATGTTAATTTTAATTTATTTTTCCGATGATTTTTTCCTCAAAAAAAAAAAAGTTCTAATTTTTTAAGATTTCTGGCAACAGTTTCAGTTTTGTTTACGTCTACCATTAGTTTGATAAGTAAGAAAATACTTTTTTAATGTCGATATATTTTACTTTTAAAACATTAAAGATCAAAACATAACAAATATTTGGATCTTCTAGATATTTTCTGAATTTTGATTAATATCTTAGATACCAGATATTATTAGAAATTTTTTCCCACGAAAACTATTAAATATTACAAACTTGAACGTAAAATATATTTTATCATTAAAGTGTGGTATAATTACCTTATTTAGCATCGTAAATTTATTTTAAGATTAATAAATAAAATTGTTAATATCAAGCATTCAATTAATTTTTTTCGGTTATTGCTTAAGCAATACTGGAATTATAAAACCATAAATAAATGATAGGTAACTAATGTGTTATATAAACTCAACTTTCTTTTTAGAAAAATAAGGAATTCTTATGCTTACAAGTCTTCGCTGAATAAAGGATGCAATGTACAAACTCGGCTGTATTAAGATTTGAATTAAATAGAAACAGGTAAGAACATAAACTAAAATATATCAAATATATTGATCATTTAAACTTATCATTCAATATAAAATAATATTTAAAAATTAAATCTTTATTTAAAATAAATAAGAAAGATTTGAATAAATTTATTTTCAGATAAAAAAAAACAAAAATATGTTTGGATAAATCTTTAAAAATCAAATAACAAGCTACTTTGACCTAAAACACATTTTTTGTTTTAGTGTGTAAGTAATTATTTGATTTTATTGTGATATATGGTACCACTATTGTATATTATAGATAAATCTTTTAATTAAAACTGATAAAATTTGTTAAATTTACAATCCATATAAAAATCAACTATACTGATAATAATTTAATATTTAGAAATTCTGTCTAGATTTATGGATTCTTACAAAAATTCAATTACCAATATAGAATTATTAAAATATGAACTACTAGTTTTGTGAATTCTATATTTATTCCTACTTTTCTATTTTTTTTAAACAACATAACAGAACTCTATTTATTTATCAAATATTAATTATTTTTATAATTTATGGTATTATTTTCCTTAAACTTTTATATAGACATATGTTATATAGATATATTATACTTTTAGAGTCCATAAGGAAGCAAACAATCGTCAAAACAGGACAAATTAATTTATTTATAACAAAAATAACACAACAAATAATTAGTAGGGTGTTTTTTGACTAAAATATATCAAATATATTGATCATTTTTTGATATATTGATTATTGATCATTTTTTGATATAACTGATATATTGATCATTTTTTGATTCTAATGTTGAAAAAGCAATATAAATAGGAAGGAAATGAGTTATAATATTATACTTTTAATTTTATATACAGGATAGCCAACCATATTGAACATAAGGATTTACAAATCATAGTCTGATAAATTCAAAACTCACCTTCAGTCATCATCCAAATAATAGCTTTGGATATATATTATTTGGATAAATATAATAAAATGTAGTTTTGTTTTCATTTATTAGTCATTATCTCACTTACACATTAATCAACTCTAGGATATGTAATATAGTTCATTGGCCAACTCCAAATCACAAGATCCAAAGAATTTGAGCTAATAAGATAGGTAAAGTGACAGTGCTATCAAAAGCTTTAATTTCATTTAATTTATTAAAAGAAGCTTTGTAATTAAAAATATTAATTGAAGTATAATTTATATAAAAGATAATAATTAATAACAATTAATTAATTAAAAATATTTATATAGTGTATAAAGGTTTATTCTTGTCATTGTTTCTAATATATTTTAAATTATAAATTCAAAAATGTTTATCACAAAATTTTAGAAATAAGTATTGATTGAAAGGATTTTAAATACAAAATGTAACTTTGATTGATATTTAATTAATTAAATCAAGAAATACTATATAATTCCTTAACATTATTCAGTTAATATTTAAAATATTGTTTTTATAAAGATAATGCCACTTCATCTTATTTAAAAAATAACATTAAAATATCTGAACAATTTTTAAAACAAATATTAATTCGTATGAACTTAAACAATTGAAATGCCTCATAGGATATCACAATGAATTGATTGCTACCATAAATTCCAGAACACCTAACAATGTGATGACTGCAAATGAAATGGACTCAACCAAATAATTTCAAATTAAACTTTAATAGATAAATTTTATTAGAATTTATATATTTAAACTTTATTACATGTTTCTTTTTAATTAAAAGTATTAATTAGGCCTAGTTCTAATAGATGTAGAACATTTGAGATGTAGAGTTTTGATTTTATAAATTCTATCCAGAGTTTATATAAGCCAATGTCATAAGATAAATTTGTGAATAAATTGAATTATAATTTAAGTATTTGTTTAAAGCATTATTTTGTAACATTTTAAGATATGAAAACTTGCCAATTATATTAATAGGAAAAGTACAGAATATAATAATATTCAAGTATTTCAGTTATTTATGTATAGATAAGTATAAAATAGATATTTTATCACTTTAGATTCCTTAAATATGAAATATCTATTATTGAATTACAGTAATGAGAGTAGTAGTAGTCTCTTAGATTATTATTTTCTGATTAAAATTAATCTCTGAAATCAGTTTGTTTCCACAAATGAAAACAAATAAGTCATATAGAGTAGTTATCTAAATTTCATGATGATTTCAATTTCATATAATTTATTTAATAACACATAATAGAGATATTTGAGAACATTTCAAGTAAATATGAATAACTTTTTTAACCAGTTAATTTCTCAATTGAATGAAAATTTGTCTACTAAAAATTTTTTAGATTTATGCCTAAATTTTTTTTAATAAAAATTAAACAAAAATTAAATCTGCTGTATTTTTAGTACAAAAATTTGAAGTTTTTATAAATTAATACATGTTTTATATTATGAAAATATAATTTTATTTCCTTTATCCTTTTTCAAAATAAATTCAAAATCATTAATGGTATAAAAATTTTAATAGATTTTCATCTCTTCAATTAAAAATATTTTATTTTTTTCATTTATTGCTTGATAAATGCTATTTGATGATAAAATTTTTTATTTGTTCTATATTCAAAATTCAAATGAAAAACAAATATAACATGATTATATATTATTCTAATCAGCACTTCTATAGGAATATTTCACCTTACAATGTCCAAAAATGCTATTAGCTCTATTAGCATTTTTGGAGTACTTTCAACTTAATGAATCATCACCAACACACACAAAAAAAAAAACAGAATGCAGAATATTTTGGAACATAAAGTATAGAATAGTTTTCAAATTTAAATATTTAAATAAGGAAAGAATTAACTACAATTATTAAGTTTATATATATATTAAATAGAAATATTAATATTAAATAAGCTATAACATTGTTAACTGCAACAAATAAAATTGGTGGCAATTATGGGTTTGTTATGTATCAAGATTATATAAACCATTAAGGCATTATGCTAATGGGAGGAATGTTATTTATGATGTAGGACACTTTATATTGTTCAATAATAATGGCTGAGGCCATTATTATTATTACCTTTTTCTTATTACCTTTTACTGGATCATACTGAACAATCATACATTAAATAAAATAAATTCCAGTATCCAGAGATCATGTCCCATACCCTCAATACTATGGATACCCCTGGTTAAGAATCCCTGACATAGACAATAAAGTAAAATAAAATTTGATAAAAATCAAGTGAATTATGTGATATATAGAAGCATTTCTATAGAATAGAATCAGCCTCTTTTACACATCTTAATTTTAGTCTGATTAGACAAAAATTTTTAGAAAACTTGCTGCAGTGCCAGAACACTGCTTTTGCAAATGTATAGATGACAATTAAAAATTGATAAATTACATAATGGGGTAAAAATATATAAATAATTGGTAGTGTACTATTGTAAAAGTAATTGTTTATAATTAGTTAGTAATAATTAACTAAATGTATATAGCACTAGACATAATTAATTTTGTATAGACTATGCATATTGTAAGAATAAAAAGATTTTTGAATTTAAATGTTTTGAAATGTAAAACAATTTGCATTCTACAGTTATTCTATATATATAGAATAACTATATAATGCCATAAATTTGTTTATATTGCAACTGAAGATGTCTTAATAAAGCTAAAAGTTTTTCCCCAACTATGTATTAGCTTTGATTGTTAAATAAATGAATTTTTTCCTGCCATTAAAATGCTTGTTCTTCATGTATCTAATAATAATTAATCTAGAACAAAACTGTCTTGTAAGTACTCATCCTTATTTTTATATACTTAGAACAAAAGTAAGTGAATTGAATTTCAGCTGAAATGATTTCCATAATAATAGTCAATCAGTGACTACTGTACTTAGCTTAGAGTCACTGACATGCATTTTGATGGGTATGATTTTAATATTGATTAAAATCATACCCATCAAAACCTGTTTAAATCAATAAATAGCTATTATATCAAAAATAATGAAAAATCTACCAAAAATTAGTTATCCATTTGATGAATATTACATAAATATATTTTTAGAATAAATCTTTTACAGGTAGTTCTGGACTTACGACCTATGCGACTTACGACCATTTGACTTTACGACCACAATCGTAAAGTCGAATATGAAGTCGATAATGTGAATTTATGTTATAAATTCACATTACTGTACAGTGTACATATAGCCTATTCGACTTACGACCAATTCGTATTACGACCGGTCTGTCGGAACCGATCGTGGTCGTAAGTCGAGAACTAGCTGTATTCCTCTTTTTCTTTATTTTAGTGGTAAGTCTATATATTTTTTTTCTTCCTGTTTGGCGTCTGTTTCTCTAACATTACAGTTTGACTTTTTTTGTGTGATCATTTGTGTTTACAATACTGCCCTTTTTTCATTTTTTCTATCCTTTTATATCTACTCTACTTCTGTTATGAGCCTTTTGTCAAATAAATGTTAATTTGATTCATCATTCCACTTAATGATTGTCTATTTGTTGAGAGACTGAAAGTGCTTATGCTGTGTAATATTTATGTAAAAATTTTAAAAATTAAAATGTAAATTGTATTAAAAAGTTTGCTCATATTGCATCATCATTTATCACATATTTATTTTATTTTAAATTTAGGTATTATGCTATTGTATTCATTCATGAGTGTGCCTGTCATAACATCTCTCATATGATATTAATCATTGCAAATTTATAAATTTATTCTGATAAAAATAAATAATTTGAATTTTTTTTTAAACAATCAAAAAAGTATAATTATAATTTTGTCTTATTATTATTTTATGATATCCATAAACAAAATTAAAATTTTATATAAAATATAATTTCACTAGGGCATGATCATTATTATGTTAGATAATAATCATTTGGGTAAATTTATTGATATAAGTTGATTTTATTATCAATATTTAATATCATCTACAAATACATACTAGGAATAATTATTTAATTCAATTGTTTATAAATAAAATATTTTTTCAGAGTATATTAATTAATATTTTTTATAAAAAAAACACTTGTAGATAAGAAGAATTTAATTGAAGAATTGAAAAGTGAAGTGGAAAATTATAAAAAACAATTGCAAAAAGTAAAAAGTGAATTACAAGAACTAAAAAATGAAAATATTATTAGAGATAATTTAGATAGAATTGACTTTACTTCAGATGATGAATATGGATCATTTGATTCAGATAATAATTTATCATCAGATCATTCAATTTTTATAAATGGTCCAGAAGGAAATGATGATTTCTCTGATAATTTACATGATACTTCTAACTCTGTTCAAAATGAGAGTGATTCTGAAAGACCATACGTATCCAATTTTGTTGATGTTTTAATGTCTCTTTTCCCTGGAACTTCTCAAGACGACCATATTAATGAAGATATTGAAGAAATTAATAGATATGATATTAGAAATATTGATAATTCATGGGAAAATAATAGAGATAATTCTAATTTAGGTGCTACTAATGAGCAGTTAAATTCTTCTTTAAATTCACTTTTTGATATAAATGAAAATGAGTCATATGATACAGTTAGAGCAGAAATAAATGACAGATCAAAAATAGAACCTACTGAAACAGCACAAGAAACATTGAGAGATACAATATCTAATTCAGAACTTAATCATGAATCTTCTTATATTGAAGAAGATAATTATCCTAGTGAAGAAGAAAATCCTAATGAAAGTAGTGATGATATGTTAACAATTACAAGAAAAAGGATTTTGAAACGAAAATCCTCATTACCAGTTTTATCAGATATATCGGATGATAGTGTGAGTGAACCACGACGAATGAGAAGAAGAAGAATTAGACCAATTGCAGATTCTTCAGAAGAGAATATTTTAGAGTGTAGAGATGAATTTGTCGAAACTGCAAGACCATCATATTCTGGAGAAACACATAAACACACAGAACAAAATAAAACCACTTTAAATGATGCAAATCAAGAAAATATTAAAGATGATAAAACTTTGCAAAAAAAGAAAACTACAAGAATGTGCCAAGCACCTCTAAGTAGAGTTCCCATACCAGTAAATACACGAGATTCAAGATCAACTGATAACATAAGTGAATTACAAGATAACGAAATACAACAAGAATCACAATCTTCAAATAATAATAATAGATCATTATCAACATTAAGAACTCGGGTAAATAGTAGAAATCAAAATGAACATCAAAGGAGTAGATCATCTTTTCAAAGAATATTTGATCTGACAGAGGCTAGGAGAGTGCAACAAGCATTAAGATTTTTAGAAAATTATAATTCTGATCAGGTGGAAAATGAAGGAATAAATTCTACAGAATCAAGAGAATGGAATACATTAAGACTCCTAAATAAATATGCAGATGATAGTGATCCTGATTGGGAACCTCCAGACACTGAACCTGAAGATACTGATATCAGTTTTAGTGATGTTATTGATTCTGACTCTAGTTATGAAGTACAAATTCCAGAAAGAACTTGGGACTTACTTGAAAGGTAAGCTAAAAGTATTTATAATATTTTGAAATATTGATGATTACAAATTTATTTTCATCTTAACAAAAATTTAAAAATCAGAAAAATATGGAAAAAGCTTTATTTTATATATAGTGCAGAGAGAATAAATTAAAATATAATGAAAAATGCATTTTTAACATTTCAAATAAGTGTTTAGGATGACTATTTTATGGGGGAAATTTAAAAATATTAATTCAAAAGCCTTATGTTCAGATTTGCAAGATGCTTGTGTTTTATATTCTGCTCATATGATTCCATTACTTATGGATCTGAAGCAATATTTGCTCTAGGCTTAATAATATCCTATTTAAAATAAAATGAAATTTTTGTTTAACATATAGTAGTACCTCACTATATGTCCTTAATCCATTCCAGATCCTTGGATATATACCAAACGAATTTTACTTGTAAGAAATAAAGGGAAAATGATTAATCCATTCCACCTCCTTCACAACATTAGCTGATTTAATAATGTTTTTTGTTTTTACAATCATAGATACATTCATTCTTTGCGCACGATATACAGCAGCCAAGTCCTGGATATGCATGCCACCTTCATACTTTTCAACAATCTCTTTTTTCACCCTAACCATTGATCTTAACTATTTTCTGCATTGCTTGGCTCCTCTCATTAACTTTCTTAGAATGCATAGTTAATGAATTTATTAAAAATTTATATGAAAAAACACAAAATCATGTGAAAATTTACAGAGAGTTATAATGTGGGTTGTTCATCGAATGATAGCAACTAGCATACTGATGTTCATGCAGTCGTGGCATTATTTCAAGAGATGTAAACAAGGGTAACATGTGATGTTTTGACTCATACAAGTTCTAGCATGCAAGTCAGTTGTATATGAAGCAAAATTTTTTGTGTCCAAACAGGATGTATATCAAGTTGGACTATTTCAAACAGGATGTATACTGAGGTACACTGTATTTATGAAATAATTAAAAATTGATTATTATTTTGTTTTGTTTAAATAAGTTATAATATATTAAGATCCTATATCAGATTTTACTCGTTTATGCTAAATGTATATATATATATATGAGAGAATTGTAGATATGTAATGATGATCATATAAAAGTTATACAAACTTTTAGATCTTTTTTTTTTAATGAGAGACACTTATAATATTAATATATTGTAACTGTATTGTAATCCACTGTATTGTATGTACAATGGATACATGTGGATACATGATCCACATACATGTATGTATGTGGATACATGATAAATTACATGAGTGGATTGTTCAACAAAACCTTATGTAAGTAAAATATGTACAGGGTCGTCGAGATAAATCCGGAAAAATAAATGCAGGGATTTGCGCTATTTTCGTTTGGGCGATAATTTGGCTA